>CM074782.1:30961084-31010065 GCA_037355745.1 Pseudo-nitzschia multiseries
AGAAAGTGTGGGAAGCCTGAGGGGGCATAAGATCCAGGGCAAGTCCTGTGGATAGTGAGTGTTGAAATGATAGAGCAAGGCCATGTCAGAGAGATCTGATCAGAATAGAAGGTCGGTGACGTGATTAACAGGGCCAGGGATGTAATCCCCCGGGGGGGGGGGGCATATTTGTGGAGTCTTTGGTGCAGGGCCTGGATCCTGAGGAGGTTTGCTGCAGGCCCTGTTGTGATGGTAGCGCCTTTGCATTGCCAGTAGACAGCTACTGTGTTTTCATAGCAATTAGTATGGGTGGTTCGTGCGTTGGCACAAGCTGTATGTGCAGGCACATTATTATGAGCAATGGATCCCATGAGCTTCAAGTCACTGTTGTTGAGAGTGCCCTGGGGGTTGTCAAAGCTGATGACTTGGTTGGGCACTAACATGTCAGGAAACTAGTTCAGCAATGCAAGTAGGCTGACCGGACATGTCATTGGCAAGCCACTGAAAGTCTTGTAGGAAGCTGTGGACCCTTTTGGCGAGCCTGATGTGTTGCCTGGCTGGCTGTGTGTGTCAGAAGGCTTCTTGGAGGATGGAGAAGAGGCCAAGGGATCCTGGGATGGCTATGGCCATTGATCATAGCTCACCAAGGAAATTGTTGCTTAGGTAAGTGCTGTGTACTTATGGTTCCCCCGGGCTTAGGTTGATTGGGGAGGGTTCAGTACAAAAACCTACTTCGAAGTCAAGGATGATTCAAAAGCATCAATGGAACTCTTTCACAATGTAACACACGGAAAGCCCTGTACTGATGGAACAGCCATTGACGCCAGTCTATAGTACAATGCTACTTTGCTAAGAATTGCTGAGAAGATAGAATCCAATACTTATATACTACTATGTAAGTTGAGTTTTGCTTTACTGGACGAAGAGTGATGCTCTCTAAGAAGCTCAAATTCTGGGATTCCGGATTTTTAAACCTTGCAGAGAATCATTTTTTAAGAGGTTTTCTCACGTATTTTGTCAACACAATCCCACATTTTTGCAGGTGCCAGAGCTTCCAAAAAGTGTGGCTATGACGATGATTCCACTGCCAGATCTGAGTGCGTCTCCTCTGTTGATACTTTTATGATGGTGTAGGTTGATTTCAATGCCAAGTTCCAAAGTGTCACCGAGACAGTTAGCATCACTTCTGTTGTTGACGAGGGCATCCTGAACACTAGCATCACCAAGAATATTTATTTGGAGTCTCTCTTGCGTGCTTTTGGAAGACCTACAGATTCCACATACATGATGGGAGACGAATTTGGAATCTGTGTTCGTTCTACTCAAAAATACATTGACGAGACCTACTTCGTCACTGGTTTTAAGCAGGTTGTATGCTCCAACACTGACCAGACACGAACCTTCTTCAAAAATTCCGTTTCGGATAGGTTGACGCCCCTTCTGGACATCTCTCAAGCTCGCGAGAAAGATGGAGTTGCTATTGGATCTTCGGCTGCTGGGTTTTCTGAGTATTTTCACCTTTAATTATTTCTCCAAGGGGGAAAGCAGCTTTTCCTGTAGTGGGGAGGTCGCTCTTTCCCATACCCCAACCGGTCGCCGCCTGAATCAGCGCTTCACTCTTTCAGGAGCTGATGCGAGTCGTCTCCTCCAAGATCAAAGCAACACCAGTCCCTTTGTTTCGACCATAGTCCTGAATACTTAGAATGCAGAAAACTTGATTGCAAGAAGAGCTCCTTTGGTCAGTGGTGTGGCTGTCTTGGTATTTTTTCACTTGTCTTGGCAAAGGTGCGAGATGCTGCATTGTTGCTTCATTGTGTCTGCTTTCTTTTTCTTTTTCCCGGTGATGGTTCTTGAATCCGGCGCTAGGTTTTTCCCTTTTTCTAATGAAATGTGCTGTTCGTGCTAGCCCGGTGGGTGACTAAAGGAGTTGTTGTTGCGAGCGTCACATGCAGGGAACATTAGGCGCAAACATGCATATCATTAATTTAGAAATAAATTTGTGATCAACTGAAGTCCCTCATGTTTTCTTCGACTGTAAAATAAATAATATGCGCTTGGAGATGTTAAAAATGCTAGCTATGTACGGTAGTCATCTGGATTGATTTTGGATATTGGCAACCAACAGCGAGAGCAACGTCGATTACAACGAGAGCGGCACAGCTACATTTATTAGCTACATTGATTAGCAACATTGATTAGCTACATTGATTAGCAACATCGATCAGCAACATCGATCGATCAGCGAGAGTAGGAGCGAGGGCAACAGCGAAAACAACGCCGATTAGCGAGAGCAAAATCGATCAACAATGGGCACGGGAACAAGCAGCGATTGTTAAGGAACATCCACCACGAGCAGCAGTGGCAGCGAACAACAGCAAGAGCAACGATGAACCAGCCAGGAATGGAACACAACGAATCCAAGCTCGTGCTTAAAAATGATGAGAACTTTAATGCTTTATTCAGTGAGCAACCAGAATAGATGGACGATCCGGAAGGGGGGGGAATCCAGATACTATGAAGTATTGGAGAGATGAGCCGCTTACTTCTGTGAAATGTAAGAGTTCCTATTGGGGAGACAAAAGAGAAGAGTTGAAAGCAGACCCAGCAGCAGTGGTAGCTATGAGGAGCGAGCGGCAAGAGCAAGCAGCAACAAAAGCGGCGACAGCAACAGTATTGAGCAGCGAGAGTAGTAGTGACAACAGCAGCAGCAGATCAGCGACAGAGTCAGTAGCAACAGCAACTGGAACAGCAACTGGAACAGCAACTGCAGCAGCAACAGTTAGAGCGAGGCCGACAGCAAGCAGCGAAGGCAAGAAGTGACAACAGCAGCAGTGTTAGCAAGAGCGGCAGCGAGACCAACTGCAACGGCTAGCAGCGAGAGAGAGAGAGAGAGAGAGAGTAAGCAGCAGACGCGAGAGCAAGCAACGGCAACAACAATGAGCAGCAGCGAATCTGTGAAAATGGTAGATTCAATAACATGAAAATCTTTTTTCTCTAGCAAAATAATCCATTGCACATAAAGTTCATTCAAAAAGAAGCAATAGAAAGGACCCTCCTACAAGCCAAGATTGACCATGGTCAAAGCGACAATTATCACGTTCTTTTTGTGCGGTAGTACGTGTTGAACGTGTGAAGAAGCAAATTTAAAATAATGATAAAAGCATAATACTGTAAAGGTTTTTAACACACACGGGCTATCGCCTAATGCGCATTTGCAGTTTGGTAAGTGATGCTGGGAGTGCCAGTTGGAAAAGGCTCATCATGGATATCGGGTTCTGTATGTCTGTCTGTCTGTCTGTATGCTGCTGCCTTCGTTCCTTTGTAGTGGTTCGTATCTGTCTCTTCCCCCTTGCCTTCTCCACCGAATGGTTCGTTCCGTTCCGTTCCGTTCCGTTGCACTGCATTGCACTGCACCGCACCGCACCGCACCGGACTCCACTACGCTACGCTACGCGTTGGGTGTGGTAGGAGACTGGTTGGGTGCCACGGATCCCGTTCGGAATCGACGCACGTCCACCGACGCAAATCCCAGCTCGTTCTGAAAGTAGTGCCTCCACGGAGACAATTCGAGTTCGGTGGTGGTGGTGGTGGTGGTGCTGCCACCACCGGTGGAGGAAGCACCAGCAGACGAAGCACCAGCAGTTGCAGTTTGCGGGCACCCTCCTGCCCCCGTCGAGTTGCTCCCGGATTTCCTCCAGCGTCCAGTGACGCCGCCTTTTGCGATTCCCGTCGCTATTGTCGCTATTGTTGTTGTTGTTGTTGTTGTTGTTGTTGTTGTCGCTATTGTCGTTGTTATTGTCGTTGTTATTGTCGTTGTTATTGTCGTCTTCTACGTCCACCTCGATCATTGCCCGATTCCCGGCGAGCATCCGTACCCGCAAACTCTTTCGAGCGTCCCATTCCAGCTCGTTCCGGACAAAGGCCTCGGCGTGTTCGACGGTCCGGAGGTGTTCTTCCGTGGCGGCCACCCCCACCGCCAACCGTGAACGGAGGCAGGGCGCCGCGGCCCGGTCCCAGTTGGGCAGCGCCACAACGGCAGCACCAGCGGCAGCACCAGTAGTGCCACCAGCACCAGTAGTGCCACCAAAGGCAAACCCGTGGCGTCCCACCGCTCGGATCGTGGACTTGGACAGGTGCTCCAGTGGCGACCGGACCCCAAAATCGGACGCGGCGATGAGTCCGAGACGGGTCGGATCGGTTCGGTCCTCCGCGTTGGTCCCGTTGTACAACCACGTGGCGGTGTGGCCGTTGTTATCGGAGGAGGAAGAACCAACGACGCGATACCGGTCGGCGATTCCCCGGAGGTTGTCGTATAGGTGCGTCTTGCAGGCCAGGCACGCCCTCCCGTCGTTGGCCAAATAGACGTCGTCGCTTCCCTCCGTCGTGTGGACTACCTCGAACGGGATGCCGATGAACGACGCCACCCGTTCGGCCAACAGCCTCTGGTCCGCCGGGACCGCCGGGGACAATCCCAATACCGCCGTGGCGGTCTCGGTTTGGTACAGCGACGACGACAACGACGACAATGAGGACGACGACAACGACAACGACGACGACGACGACGAGACGACGGTGTGCACGAGGGCGGCGGCCACGGACGAATCGATGCCCCCCGAAAAGGCAATCACGTGGTGGGCAGCCGAAGCGGTACCGGTACCGGTACCGGTAGCCGAACAAGGCGAAGCGGGAGAAGAATCGATCGTCGCGAGATTCCGGTCCTCCAAACACAACAACATCTCCAAATCGCTGCCATTGCCATTGCCATTGCGATTGTCATTATTTTGGTGGTGGTGGTTGGGCCCCTGCCCCGACAACCCTGGGAGCAACCTTCGGCCGTCCATGAGGGCCCGGGTCCGCAGCAACAAATCGTCCACCAGGGCGGTCATTTGTTCCTTTTCCAGATCGTAGGGAGCTCTTGTTGTACTAGTTGTTGCTGTTGTTTGCTGCTGCTGTCCTCGTGATTCGAACGGAATCCTCGGGATCGGACCGAGAGGAGAATCCCCGTTGTGGGTTGTGATTGTGTTTGGATGACGATCGTCCTTGTCCTAGTCCTAGTCCTCGTCCGTGTCCTTGTTGTTCCCCGTTCACGTTCCGTGATTCCCGGACGCTCCTGTTCGTGTTCGTGTTCGTGCTCCAGTGACGAATTGGAATTGGAATTGGAATTGAAATTGTCGTCGCAACAGCTCTAGCGATCCCCGAGTGAAACCTAACCGTGTTTCGCTGCCGACGATGCCGAAGGGACAAGTGCCAGCCGGGTTGGCTCCTCGGCATTGGTTGTGTTGCTGTTGCTGTTGCTGTTTGTGTTTGTGTTGCAGTTGCAGTTGCAACAACCGATGGATCGTTGTCGTTGTCGTTGTCGCATTGTGCCTGTACCGGTATTCTATCCAAAAAATGACATCTCCCGGTTTGTACAACACGAGACCCGTAGTTTCGGTGGTTGTTGGTGTTGGTACTGGGACAGTGGTTGTTGCTGCTCTTGTTGCTGTTGCTGTTGCTGTTGCTGTTGCTGTTGCTGCTTCGCCGAACGGACAGTTGTCGTTTCCAGAGATGGTTTGCGTTTGTGTTTGTATTTGCGTTTGCATTCGAATTTGCCACAAACCGAACGCTGGTGTTACAACAGAGGACGGTGCGAGCTGTTGTAACTCCGGTACGTGTACGTGTACGTGTACGTGTCCGTGTACGTGTCCATGTGCGTGCGGCATTCATGGGAACAGGCGTCGTTTCGTTTCGTTTGGATTGGATTGGATTGGATTTGTTTCGTTTCGTTTCGCCTTTTCGCGGGTTGGGTTCTGTATTGCATACTCAAATAGTACGTAGCACTGAATCTGTCGTCCTCCTTTTGTTGTCAACGCTCACACGACCGACGGCGATCGATTTCTGTTCCTGTTCCTGTTTCTGTTCCTGTTCCTGTTCCTGTTTCTGTTTCTGTTTTCGTGAGTTTGTGATACCGGTATGTGATGTGTGATGTGTGATGTGTTGGCCTACACGTACAAGTACGTACTCTCGTACGTACCGTACTCGTACCGTTGATCTGGAAGCGCAAGACGAGAAGAGAAAAAAGAAAATCCCAAGTAGTTTACCGGTACGGTACGTCCGCCCTTTCATTCCGTCCGCCCGCTCGTCCGAATGGATAGGCATCGTTGGTAGGTACAGGTATTACGAGTACGTACCGTACGAGGATGAGGACAGGAGTCATAAATAAGAGGGGTGCGACACGAGGAGTTTCCACTGAAACCATGATAGGAGGATTTTGGAAAAAACTTCCCCAGCTAAATTTTTAAAAGTACATTTTTACTGCATAATGCTAGTAAAAAGGACAGTGAAACACCTGATTCCCAAAGGTACTTCCAATCACTTTCTGACCTTCATATTACATACACACCTTCCTTATACTCTTGAGAGACACATAGCAAGTGGTGTTTGGCTGTATTATTCATCTGTGGCGTTCTTGACAAGCACATGTGGGGTGACCACCAAAAAATGGTTCAACGGTCTGTCTGTCATCTGTTTTTGCTGGTCAGTCCCACCAAAAATGGTTCCAAACCCACAAACAGTCTGTCCGTTGTCCATTTTCGCTGGTCAGTCCCACCAAAAATGATTCCAAACCCACAAAAAGTCTGTCCATCATCCGTTTTCGCTGCTTTTTTCTCACAATATCTTGTGCTGTCTCTCTCTTATATAAATACAATTTTGTGCATAATCAGCCCAAACAAGCTAAATATTCAGCTCCCTCACAAAAAATTGGTTTAGAATGAACCCTGTAACTCATTTTAATATTGCTTTTTGATTGAGTTGCTATCATTTGAAAGTGTAGTAGTTTTACTAGCATTATGCAGTAAAAACAGACTTTTAAAAATTTAGCTGGGGAAGTTTTTAACAAAATCCTCCTATCATGGTTTCAAGGACCCCCATTTTTTTCTAGTATCATGCAGCGAAAACGGATGACAGACAGACGGCGTGTCGCACCCCTCTTATTTATGACTCCTGGATGAGGATGAGTACGAGTAACAGTTTAGGTGTAAAAAAACTATGCTTTGACACCGTACAACCTGGTACATTTTGTACATGTGGCGAATTGATGTAGCGAGCCAAATGAAAGTAATGGTAGTGCCACGTGGCACTCCCTACAACCGGTAGAGAGCCAGACCGGGGGACATCTAGTAGATTTCACTATCACTAGAACTAGCTTCTAAGCACACCCTCAAACGAGTATCCTTAACAAGCCGGCAAAGGATTCCTCCAGCAAAGCGCAAGCCTACACTCCCTACCAGAACAATACAATCGATTCCCTGTATCACCGGATAAGATGTGTCACTGTATCAAGGTAGCTCGTACGGATGGGCTTGCGACCGAAAGACTCGTCTGCAATCAAAAATTACAGGCTACTAGCACTAGAACAAGCTAGTAAAGGATCATCCCTCCCTGCAAACGTAAGCAGCTCACTCTTTCTGTTCCTAAAACGATTAGTAATAGAATAAGTAAAAAGGTTTATACGTCCAGGTCCAATAGTCTTCCCTATTGTACCCGTACAAGCCTACCTTGGTTCGATAGTCATCTATCGTATCGCCGAACCCTCCCAACGTGAGGATTCACCGGAAGCCGCGCCTTCCTCGGATACCGACCGACCAAAGGGCCCGACGCGCCTTGCCACGGACCGACTACCTCCACTACGGAACGATCATCAACAGAACACGAAGACGACAAGAAGGCCCGATACCTCCCCTCTAGCAACGCCATGAACTACAGGGAGTACTTCCAGGGTTCCGGCCCCTTTGGGGACGCCCCTGCTAGGCATGACGTCTATCAGGCCATCTACACTCTCTTCGCGGAGGCCGACGGGGAAAGACTCCTCCCCCTACTTCTGGATATCTTCAACTGCCCAAGCTATTGGAGGCTTGGGCATCTTCCAAGAAGATGCAGCTGGAGTTTACAGGCTGCGAGTCATCCATGGCCTCCGACGCTATCCGGGCACCATCACCCAGCCTTCTGCCAACCGGGGCCGCGCCTTTGGTTACATCGACGATGTAGAAGGACAAGAGGGTGAGCTGGTGCAGGTGGATGCAGCCCTGCTTTCAAGGGCTGCAGCTAGCCGGGTGTACCTTATGGCCCACCATGAAGCCACCATATCACAACACCCGGATAGAGATTACATCCCGGCCATTCCTGAAGGGACTGCCCACACGGAAATGCTCCAGGCCCATAAGGTATGTTTCCTACCCTTCGAATTTGTCCCACTGGTGTTGTGCAGGGGGCTCACCCCAAAGCAGGCCTTCCAAGTCCTCCAACCTCACATCCACCAGCAAGAATTGGGGAATATCTGCAAACCCTTATTGGACACACTTCGGGCCGTGGGGACACAACCTACCACCCTTCTGGGCGACATCCGGCTCCTAGAGCCCGGACCCTCCTTCAGAGCTGAAGCTAACCTCCGCGCCTACATGAAGAGCAATGTCCTCCTTCGCGACCTCCCCGGCCTCATAGGTAGGCTCCGCAGCTCCGGCAGACCCTACTCTCACTGCAGCCTTTGCAGTGCTTACGAACCAGCAACTAAGATTGAGTGAGTCTCTGGACCAAAGACAACAAGAATCCTCCAAGCTGCACTCTGTCAGGGCAGTGTGGGGGGACCTTTACACGGAAAGACTCCTACTACACTGTGGAAAAACAACGGAAGCAGACCTTCCCCCCATCTACACAGCCTGGGCCAAGAAGAGCAAACACGAGAAGACCCACATGATCCTCCAAAGCCAAGTAGCAAAGGACGCCTACAACCTTGGGATCCAGGCGCCACTCGTCACCACAGCAGTGCTCAAAAGGTTCCAAGATTGCAACTTCTATGGGACCGACCCCTTTGATGTAGCAGACGGCATACTTCCCCTAGCCTTCACTCCTCCAGGAGGATCAGCAGCTACTCTAAAGCGGGAGCATGAAGCAGCCGCTAATGTGGCCGCCTATGACACCGTGATCTCCACCCAAGGCAATTCCCTATCCCTCAAGGACTCCCTGGAATTGCAGAAGACCAAGGCCTACATTCCCCTTGATTGGACCAAAGCCACCACCCAGCTGAAAAGCTATCTGGCTGTCCTAGCCACCCTCCTCAGCGCCACACATGCTGTGGTGAAGGGGTACCAACGCGGCCTCTCCCGGTTAGAGTGGCAACAGATGCCCCTCAGAAGGGCCATTGCAGACGAGGTGGGAGAAAGAATCACCCCGGCCCTAGTAGTGTACTACTTCCAGGTACGCGTACGGGGCTGGCTAGAAGAGCAATGGGAATCAGACACCACCCTCCCTTCCCCTGACTTTGGGGAAGACATCCACCGGTTCAGAATGACTCAGAATCTCAACTGGCTCCCAAACGTGTCCAATGTAGATGCCTTGAGAGCCCTCCAGCAGCCAAACCTGCCACCGAAGGGGCCCTCCGGCAGTCCTCCACCCCCAACAGCGGGGGGGGGGGGGGGGGTGGCGACAAGCGCCCCTCCAACAATGAGGACCAGAGACTCAACCCCACAAGAGATCCCAGACTCTCTGACCAATCCAATCCCATCACTGCAAAAATCAAAAACAAAGCAATGAGATTGGTCATCTCGTCCATGAAAGCCAAGGGCAAACCACCTCTCAAACGCCCCGATGGCAAAGAACGCTGCCATTCCTGGCACATCAGAGGTCGCTGCTTCACCGGCTGCTGCCATATTCATGACCATGTCGACATCTCGCCAGCAGAGCAGGAACTGCTCTGGGATTGGTGCCAACAGGCCTATTCTGCCTGAAGACCTGGCAAGCGCCACTCACTCGGCGCTGCGCCCCCTCTCACTCTACTTGCCTTGGGGGCCATCCATGCGCCCCCACCCACTCTAATTGCCACCCACGCGCCCCCACCCACTCACTTCCCGCACCACCGTCGGTTCAGCCCGTCAGCCACACCCTTCCCATCCCCTCCCGTCCCATTGCCTCCTCGCGCTTCCCCGGTCCGGCCCCTCCACAGCCTTGTTGCGCCCCCGTCCTCGCCGCTCACCGGGCAACCCCCGTCCTCGCCGCTCACCGGGCAACCCCTCCCACAGGATCTAGGTAAGCACTCACGCGTTGTCCCGCCACTCCTGTATGCCCTCAACCCCCCCCCCCCCCCCCCCCCCCCCCGGCAACCACGCTGGCCTCTCCTCCACCCAGCGCCGCCCTGGGTCCTCCACCCAGCACCGTGCTGGGACCTCCACCACCCAGCACCGGCCTGGGATCTCAACCATCCAGCCCCGCGCCGGGCTCCACACCACCCGGCAACAAGCTGGGACTCCTCCCAATCTCCAGCAACGCGCTGGCCTCTCCGCTGGGACTCCTCCCAATCTCCAACAACGCGCTGGCCTCTCCACCCAGCACCGACCTGGGCTGTTCACCACCCGGCGCCGTGCTGGGACCTCCTCTCTCCAGCGGCCCGCTGGCAGCTCCGCTGGCCTCCCGTCCTGGCCTACTTACCGGTTACCCCATTGACCGGCTAGACGTGCACATCAACCGGGCTATCCAGGTCTACAACAACAGCACTAGCTGGGGGGACTTCATCCGGACCATCCGGGGACGAGGGGACATCCACCCGAAGGTGGATAATATCCCCCATCCAGCCAGTCACCTCTTAGCCCACTTTGGGCATGCAGGAACCCCTGCCTCCATGACCGGCCCCCCTTGGGACACTGCCAGGATTGCTGGGGCCCTCGCCAGGGGCCCCCACCAATCCTCACGGCAGGGAATCACCTTCCTTCGCAAAGAATATGCCGACATGATGGACAAGCAGCAGTGGACTGTCCTCCCAGCCAGCCTCATCCAAGACCTTCCAAACCTCCGGCTGAGTCCACTGGGGCTAGTCCCCCAACGGGGCAGGCGCCCCCGGATGATCTCGGATTACACCTACTCTGGGGTGAACCAAGACACCATCCCGCTAGCCCCGGCCAAAGCCATGCAATTTGGCAGGACACTTCCCCGGCTCCTCCACAAGCTGCACCACGCCAACAACAGGTTTGGTCCAGTGTATATGTCCAAAATTGACCTCGCAGATGGGTTCTACCGAGTCCAGTTACAACCAGAAGACACCATGAAACTGGGCGTGATGTTCCCTGCCAGGAAGGGGGAACTTCCCCTTGTAGGCATCCCCCTCACCAACCCTATGGGGTGGACGTCTAGCCCCCCCCAACTTCTGTGCCTTCACGGAAACAATTGCTGACCTGGCCAACGACACCCTCTCCAAAGGACTCGCACAGGCCAGACACACGCCTCATCGACTGGATATCCCTTCTGAATCTCCCTCCCCAACACAACCCCCCACGGAACTCTCTGCACACGTCCCAGCGAACACCCTCACCCACGCTGCACACGTCCCAGCGAACACCCTCACCCACCCGGCCCCACGTTCTCCCGAAGCCCAAAGCTCCACCCCCAGCAAGAAGCCTATTCGATACTGGAATGTCTATGTGGATGACTTCTGTGGCCTTGCGCAAGGCAACCAATGGACTCGCCGCGCCATCAAGCAAGTACTCTTCCAATCCCTAGACAGGGTTTTCTGACCCCTTGAGGCCACCGATACCCCATTCAGACAGGAACCAGCCTCCCTCAAGAAAATGCTCCAAGGGGACGCCACCTGGACCACCAACAAAGTGATCCTAGGCTGGCTCATTGATTCCATCGACAAAACCATCAGCCTCCCTCCCCATCGAGTAGCCCGGCTACACGACATCCTGCACTCGATCACACCCAACCAACGCCATGTCCCCATCCAACAGTGGCACCAAGTGCTGGGGGAACTACGATCCATGACTATTGCCATCCCTGGCTCCATTGGCCTCTTCTCCATCCTCCAAGAAGCCTTGCGACACCAAGACCCAGGCCGGCAGCGCCTCTGGCTCACCAAGCGAGTCCATAGTTTCCTTCGGGACTTCCAATGGCTAGCCTCGGATCTCTCCAACCGACCAACTTCTATTGCTGAACTGGTGCCAGACTCCTTCCCTGCCACCATGGGCGCCTGTGATGCCTCTGGTCTGGGCATGGGGGGCATTCACTTTGTTCCCCTCCCTGATGGTCAAATCCAACCCATCCTGTGGCGACATGCCTTCCCAAAGTGGATCTCCTCCCAATTAGTCACCTTTGACAACCCCAACGGCACCATCACCAACAGTGACCTGGAGCTAGCTGGTTCCATTGCCCACAATGACATCCTTGCCCAAGTTGCCTGTGTCCAATCCAGAACCACCCACAACTGCTATGACAACACAGCCGCGGTATACTGGCAACGGAAAGGCGCCACCACTACTACTGGGCCTGCAGCTTACCTCCTTCGGATTCAGTCCCTGCACCAGCGTCTCCACCAATATGTCCCTCTCAGGGATTACATCCCTGGGCCAGTGAATCACCTAGCTGATTTGCTCTCTCGCTCATCCCTCTCTGACGCTGCCTTGCTCCTTCATTTCAACACCACCTATCCCCAGGACTTGCCCTGGATCTTATGTCCCCTGAAGCCCGCCATGCATTCTGCTCTGACCTTGGCTCTATCCAGAAGAACATGCGCGCTTCAGTCACTGAACTCTATGCCAAACGCAAGGATGCCCATTGGAATCAATGGGCTCAATTCTGTTTGTCTCAAGGCTTTGAACCAACCCTCCACTCGGTTACAGATCCAATCCCCATCCTCCAAGTCTTTGCCCAGCGCCTCCATGATGGCCGACTCTCATGTAGCCGCAAGCCCATCAGATCTCGCACAGTATCAGACACCCTCAGGTCAGTGGGCCAGACGCTGGCCCGCGTGGGGGCCAAAGACCCCAGAACCAACTCAACTGGCAGTCTTGACTTCAGGCTAACGGCCCAGTTTAAAGCCTATGCCAAACTTGACCCCGCACCTTGCAGGGTCAAACCAGTCCCAATCACCCTTGTCATGCATGCGCTTCGCTTTGCATACTATGACTACCCTTCCCCTGCCAGGCAGGCCATCGCCAACATGATCTGCATAGCATTCTTTTTCTGTCTACGCCCTGGGGAGTACACTGGTACTACCAGGGACGACCAAGCCTTCCACCTCAGGGAGGTCTCCTTCTACCTTGGCTCCAAAATTGTCCACCACAATGGCCCTGAACATGAGCTCCTTGCTGCTACCTCTGTCACCCTGACATTCACCACACAGAAGAATGGGGACAAAGGTGAGGTAGTTGCTCATGCCCGGAGTGGTGACTGCCTCTGCTGCCCTGTCGCAGCATGCGCGCGCCAAGTGCTCCACCTCAGGGGTTGCTGCACTAGCACACACCCTTTCCGCCCCGACCTAAAGCTTGCCAGTTACTTTGACAATGGGATTCTCACCCTCGTTCGCGCAGCAACTGTCACATCCTCCATGAGAGTCTATGCCCAGACCCTCTACCATACCACAGGCATCTCCCCTGCAGCAATCTCTGCCCGCTCCCTTCGGGGAGGGGCTATGGCACTGCTCCAGGGCAAATGTGATTCTAATGTCATCAAGCTTCTTGCAAGATGGCACAGTGACTGCATGATGAGGTACTTGCACCAGCAGTCCCTCCCCATCTTCCAGAATCTTGCCTCTGTAATGTTCAACAATGGAACATACTCCTTCCTCCCAGACGAGTGGGTGCCGGTCGCTGCCCCCACTCCCCCTGGCAGCTCTCTCTGATTCCTCTTGGGGCATCTCCCACCCTCGCAGTCTGGCAGCCTGTCTCCTCCAGGTCCAGTCTCCATCCAGCTCCCACCCTGTGGCTTGTGGCCCAATGGCAGAAAAGGCTTAACAGCCAAAGGCTTAACTGCCCAAGCTGTTAAGCCAGGCTGTGCGCCGGTGTGTGTGGGCACAGCAAACTAAGGGACCGGGGACTACAGCCTGCAAAACAACCAACAGGCTGGAGTTCCCAGCTCCCCCTCTAGCATTTGCTTAACCCACCAACACACCCATGAACTACAAGCATTGCACATACAGCACTACAAGTAGGCTGGCTACTGAGGCTATCACGAATGTAGTGAGTGATAGCTGCTCAAATTAACACCTATTTGCTCGGGACCTGCTGTCACTAAGAGATTATGCGCCCGTACAAACACGAACGAAATGGTAAAAACACAAACACATGCACACACACACACACACACACACACACACAAGCACACACACACGCACACACACACAAACACACACACGCACACACACACGCACACACACACAAACACACACACACACACACACACACACACAAAATGGTACAAACACACACAACCTCCTCAGAATGCTTACTACTACTACTGCTGTGCTAAAATAATGGTATATTCGTATCTCCCAGCAACGCACACCACGGGACGCACGACGATGAAACAACAATAGTAAGAAGGAGGAGCTACTAGTACCTCCTCGTCCAATAACTGTCCCACGACCCTTTTTTTTTCTTCTTTTCGTTGCAAGGTACTTTCGCCACCCTTGCTTGTGTGTAATTTTTACACGAGCCCCCCCCCCCCCCCCCCTGTGATTCGGTAGCTTCGTAGTATCATGCATATTTTCCTAACTCTCAATCCCTGGTTCGCCATTATTTTTTTCCTTGGGTCATGAATAATTATTATTAATTTTTTATATAACCTACCTGTATGGTCGTGAATCACACCTACTAAAATTAAATACGCAAGGTCATGACTCACAACCGAGCCCCCCCTGTGATTCCGTAGCTTCGTATCATGCATATTTTGTTGTTACTCTAAAAATCTTCGACCAAAAGGATAGGATAATTAAAATTTAAAGAGAAAGTGAGCACAAGGTGAGACTCTTAGTTTTGTTTTGCTATGTTACGTCCGAGAACTGTTTCTCTACCCCCCGCGGGCTATCGCGCGGTATTTTTAAAATTCTCGACCCTATTTTTAAAATTTGCTATCTTTTTAGGTCGCGTGTCTACTAAAAAACCTCGCGCGTCGCACACCTTTACTTTCGAGACAATATCTCGTCACTCCTCAAATAAAATAACTATTTTAGGGTTAAGGATATCATATTCTTTTCGTGACAAGCACTATTTTGTGTAAAACTTATGCACGAATGACTATTTTCATCTTCTCGACTTTTCTGTTGACTGTACTGGCTGTGCACTACTAAACATATTGTACGAGGAATGTTGCAATCATCACTAAGTAGTAATGCACTTACTGTACGGACCATTTTTGCAATCGAAGTATGGTAGTAAGGAAATCTACCGTACAAGAAAACACATCACACACAAAATAATGCATTTAATTTTTTCCTTTCAACAATTCATCTTTTTGACCTCCATCCTTTCGACCCATTCTACTGGTATTTTCCTTCAAACAACTCAGCAACATCATGCCTCCTGTTATTAAAACCTCTCTTCTATTCTACTGCCGTGGTTGCTGGGATAAGAAAGGAAAAAAATCCAAGGAGTTTTTAGGATATAAATCCATTTCAAATGGTAATATGAAATACGTCTCCACCGGCCTAAGAAAACATCTCTGGCATAGAGATACGTGCCGCGATCTTTACCATA
Source organism: Pseudo-nitzschia multiseries (assembly GCA_037355745.1). Taxonomy (NCBI): domain Eukaryota; phylum Bacillariophyta; class Bacillariophyceae; order Bacillariales; family Bacillariaceae; genus Pseudo-nitzschia; species Pseudo-nitzschia multiseries. Next base: position 30,976,561 of record CM074782.1, read on the forward strand.
GTCAGGGTCTAATTAAACGAAAGATCTATAACTTCTCCACCTCTATCAAAGTGCAGCCTACCTTGCCGTCTGTTCAACATTCTCCGTCAGATTTTGGGATGACTATGACACAAAACGGCCCATCTGTTCCCCCTTCCCATCTCTCCCACCACACCGTTACAAGTCAATCAGCCACGGGTCTTCATTCTGTTCTAAACCAACAGATTGTACATGATGTATTTTTACCGCCAATTGATCGGAACGCAATTGAATCTTACATGGCTGTTTCTGCTGTTCAAGATGAAGATGCATTCCCGCTGAATAATGATATTGACAATTCCGATGACGAGGATGACAATGACGATGACGTAAATGAAAATAACGACAACAATTCTACCAACAACATAGATAGTGGAGACAACAAAGAAGATCACACTAATGGTTCTGATGCTAACGTTGCTACTGCTCAGCCAGCCCCTCCACCACCATCTTTTCATGAAATCATTAATCTGAACAAAAGAGAGGTGGCATTTCAAAGCCACACAAAACTACCGCCGCCCCATCATCTTCTTGCTGAATTGGAACTCATGAATTTAATGGCTAGACATAAATTGCCACTGAACACATTCAAATCGATTTTCCAGTGGGCAAAGAAAAGTCAAATGAGACCGGGTTTTGATTTTTGCGATGCCAAAATTAGATCTCGGAAAACAATTTTTGACAATCTCCAATCCAATCTGGGTCTCTCTGATATGAAATTTCATCCTCATATACTGAATTGGTTACCTGATAATAAGCCCACTCAGGTGTATGTCCGTTCTTTTAAGGATGCCATTTATTCTCTTCTTTCTGACCAGCAGCTAATGATAGAAGAAAACCTCTCATTTCCTGACTATTCCACCCCTCTATCTCCCGACAATAATCCTGAGTTGAATCCTCATTTATCAAATTCCTTTCGTGTCTAAGTTGGTAGAGGTACGAGATCGAAAATAATGAGACCTCGCGAATTACTAGACTCATTCTTACGATCGAGAATCGATACTTAACTGGATGAGAAGAATCGATTGTCACTCAAGTTCGATACTTAGTGACCCAAACAAGAGCGCATGCCAGATATTAGCATATGCTATATTCTGTTAAGCGTCTTTGTTTTCAAGAAAAGACAGCAGAGGTTCAAAGCGCTGCTCACGAACTTGTTTATCTGCAAAATACGTGTTGTATTAGCGACAACACGGTATTTTCCCGTAACACGGTATTTTACCGTATATTCGTAACAAAGTGCTGTATTAGCGGCAGCACGAGCGCTATCTTGCTCTCCAGCAAGATACATGGCTTATACTTTTAGATTATTTGATTATTCAACCTTAAACCTTGCACCGGACGTTCTTGCGTCCTACTGTAGATCTACAAGCCTAAGATCTAACTGATTGCGTCAATTTGTCGATAGTCAGAATAGATCTGATTGGATTAGCATCCAGTCGTAGTGGATATCAGAGAAATATTAGAACACAACAGACCGGCACCTCAACCGGCCTGCAGCTAAAGCTCCTGTTGCTCTTCTTTGCCTTTAGATTGAATCAGCTCAACAGCCAGTTTCAGAAGGAAATTAACAGATTAACAGTCGCAAGCTTGTTGAAGCTTGCAAAAGAAGAAGGAGCACCCGTCGACGACAATCCGACAGCAGATCATCGAACAATCGACTACGGCCGACGATCGATAGTTCTCTGATCCGATTACATAACAAAGACCAAACGGACAAGCCGAAGTCTTTAATAGAAGCCCATTGCATTGGACACGCCAATAGCAATTTCTCCATCCAAGGACCGCATTCACGCCGTATCTCATCGAAAACGACTCCACATCTCTATTGACGAAACGGCGATACAAGAAACGATCAGATCACACGACAAAGACGATACATTGGAGACGATAGCAGCGTTACAGTCAACACTGGATCCATTCTCTCATGCCCGACATCCCTGTCGCCGCCAGAACGCGAAGAGGTCGACAGGACGAAGCAGGTCCACCGGATTCCAAACACTCCAACCTGGGAGCACTGCAACCACATCCCTACTGCGTGCAAACGACATGGTCGACCCACAGGACAGGTTGCACGACAATGAAGAAGAGAGCACACCTATCGAACACCTCTTCCCATCGTTTGACCGTTCACTAGCCACCTTCTTGCATGAATCCTTTGACGTACCAAAGGAACAAAATGACACCCTGTGCGAGGCGCTCATTGCTGGAAGGCTCAAGACATGGTTAGACTTCTTGTACATCGAGAACATTGGTGATCTAGCTTTCCTCGAAGGGGGAGTAAGAACACCAATTTATCGACATGTACAGATGTCCATACAGCAAGTCATCAACTTCGGGCAACATCTCACAGCACAAGGACTAGACTCGGAGGATAGAACCCATTATACCAAGGACGCCTTTAAGAGCTACTGTCGTGGGGCTGTCAGAGCCAGAAGAGAATCTGGAACGGATATTGAAATCACCACCACGCGCAACAGCACCGGCACACCTCGACGACAACAGGAAAGATCCTCCAAGCCCATCGAACAGCTTAGATATGAATCCTGGACCAAGAAATCAAGGGATGAAACCACTTTTCCAACCCTGCAAAACGATGCACGGTTTGAACGCTGGCTTGTCAAATTCAAAGCAAAGCTGGAAACATCTGACATAGATACTCATACATTTCTCGATCCAAACTGGCCTGATATACCACTCGTCGGGTATGAAAAAGCTCTTCATGACAAGCAATGTGCTTTCTTCTGGACTCTCGTCCTACATGCCCTCCAGAGTGATCTCTCCTACTCCTGCGTGCTCAGCCATACCTCCTCAAGAGATGGCAGACAAGCCTTCTTTGATTTTGTGTCATTGCATGACAGATCCAAATCCAAAGTATATGACACTTCCATTGTGATGCAACACCTATTGGACATTGACTTGAGGACATGGAAAGATACCAAAGTCAAGTTTATCACCCAGTGGTTTGCCCAGTTGGAACACCTCAACACACTACGCGATCCACAGAGGCCACTTGATTTTGATACTGTCAAAACACACCTTTGCAAGGCCTGTAGTAGCAGCTTCCAACTCAGTGAACAGTTCTACAAAGTTGACGATCCCCCTGCAGCACAGGACTTGATTAAGTTTAGACAGCATGAAGCTGTTGCCATCAGTGAATTGAAAAATATCCTCCTCCTTAAGCAACCAGACTGGATTCCCAGGCATCACTGTCCCAACCTCGAAATCGAATGTCTGTCAAGGCCAATACTTGCTGTCGGTCAAAAATACACGTACCCTACTTACGTACATTCTACAGGAATTATATCCATTCTACACTTGAAAAGTTACTTATACTCCTCCAGAGATAAAAATGACTTCAAGTATCCAGACATTTAGGTCATATCATGTGTTCTCTGTCTTATGACGAATTACACATACACATGATCGACGACGACCGGTTTAGACATCCCTACATACAACACTAACACAGGGATACCGGTCGAATACAGTAAAATACACAGTAACAGAGCAATCTCATGATATGCTCACATCTCTTTAAATTTTAACATCATATACCTTTGGTCGATTTTTAGAGTAACAACAGGTTATAGAGCCCTTATACCTTGCACTAGTGGCCCGCAAGAGCACTAGTGTTCACCTTAAGCTACCTATCTCCGCCCGTTCAGCACCTCAACTGTTCGGTTCCCGCCAGAGGACACTTGTAGTGACGCCCATCCGTGTGCTACTCTTAGGCCTCCACTCCAAGCTTCGCCGACGCCTCCCTCTCGAGGGCCGCACCTTGGACGTACATCTTCCTTCTGTTCCCTGCTTGTGGATCAGGGGGTGTACTCGCTATCACAAGCCTTGTAACCCACAACCAGCTCTCTGGATTACAGTTACAATTACACACTAAAGACCACCGACGTCTTTAATGAAAGCCCATTGCACCGGACACGCCGATTGCAATACCCCATATTTCCCTTCCGCGTCCATCATCCCCAAAAAAGGACCATCGACGCCCATTTGATTGTGCTTTCCAATCACCACAGCTGGCCATGAATGTCCGACCTTTCAATGATGATGTCCTCTCTGATGTTGTATATTCAGACACCCCTGCCGTCAATGGTGGCTCCAAGATTGCTCAAGTTTTCTTTGGGCGCAAATCTCATATCATTCATGTTGAAGAAATGAGGACTACTGCTGACTTTATGTGATCGACGACGACCGGTTTAGACATCCCTACATACAACACTAACACAGGGATACCGGTCGAATACAGTAAAATACACAGTAACAGAGCAATCTCATGATATGCTCACATCTCTTTAAATTTTAACATCATATACCTTTGGTCGATTTTTAGAGTAACAACAATACTCATGATCTATCCTCTGTGACACAATCCACATATTCTGCTATCACTGACGACTCAGTCTCATATTTACCTCCTATTGATTTTGATGGTGACTACCAAGACTACGCTGTTTACAAGGCTGGAAGAACACCAGACCCAACCACAAGACTGCCATCTGCCGTTTGGGAAACTCTCTCCAAGCATGGTATGAAGCACTGGCTTGGCTTCACAGCTGATGACAAGAAGCGCCTAGTTGCCTGCCTTAAGTCTGAGCTACTTGATGCTTCATTACCACCAGATCCCAATTCTAGCAAACCAATCACACGTCGGGCTTATGAACACCATACTGTCGAGCAGGACCCCTCACCTGCTGCTGAGCAGGTCCTATCGCCTGCTGACGAAAGCTCGGCCAGATCTGCGTTCCATGCATCACTTGGTGTATACAAGTCATCTTCTCAATCCGATACCAGGCCTCTCAAGTCTTCTGTTTCTCCTGCACACCCAGCTTGATTTCTTGCAGACAACCCTGATATACTTTACAAGAAAGAAGGCAATGTCTATGTCCCTGTTGAACAAACTTCACGATCTGTGAACTTTCACTATTGGGCATCACTGGACTGTGAATCTCCTGTTTCACCAGCAAACCCCATCGCTACTTATCACTCTAGCAAAACTGCTGTATCCCCACTTGGTTCTGCTATGGTTGACAGAGGTGCAAATGGGTGTATCATCGGAAATGACGCATGTCTCATCTCTAAAGATATTCCCCCAAGATATGTCAACGTAACTGGTATAAACAATCACCAAATCCAGAACATCCCTATTGCAACATGCGGCGCCTACTCTGTCTCCAACAGAGGACCTGTCATTATCATCTTTCATGAGAGTGCATACACCGGACAACACCCATCTATCTTGTCTTCCCCTCAGATGGAAGCATACCACTTGATCGTGGATGATACCTCTATCAAGACAGGCGGAACCCAAGTCATTACCACTACTGATGGCCATGTCTTTCCACTCAGTATATGCCATGGCTTACCTTATCTCGCTATGCGCAAGTATACCAGTGCAGAATTTGCTCTTCTTCCCCACGTCATCATGACAAGTGATCAGCATTGGAACCCATCTGTACTGGATAACGCATATACCCCCCAGGATGATACCTTCATTCAGAAATACCCGCCTATTGCCACATCACTTCCATATCCAGATTATGATGAATTTGGCGCACTTAGGGATATCAACATTGGCACATCTTCTACAGTCACCTCATTCTTGTCCAACAGCACTACCTCATCCCTCCAGGCTTTGGATGTTTCTGATACTTCATTTTGGCTTAGCCCCACTGATTATATCCATCAAGACATCCTTAGTCGGTGCTCTAATCAGTCTCCTTCCACCTCCATTACCGGTGCCGCCCATGTTCAGTCACCCACTGATATTGATTACTTGTCTCTCAAGCCATTCTTTGGACGGATTTCCCTTGATCGTATCAAGGCCACCTTCACCAATTCCACCCAGTATGGCTCACTCTCCATTAGTCCAGATGGTAACATATTCAAACGATTCCAATCACCACAGCTGGCCATGAATGTCCGACCTTTCAATGATGATGTCCTCTCTGATGTTGTATATTCAGACACCCCTGCCGTCAATGGTGGCTCCAAGATTGCTCAAGTTTTCTTTGGGCGCAAATCTCATATCATTCATGTTGAAGAAATGAGGACTACTGCTGACTTTCTCCCTTGTCTCCAAAATTTTGTTCGGCAATGGGGTAGACCACTCAGACTGCTCTGTGATCATGGGTCCTACCAGTCCAGCAAATCTGTTCTTGACTACCTCAAGATGATGTGGATTGGCTTATGGCAAAGTGAACCATACCATCAACACCAAAATCTCTTCAAACGTCGGTACCAGACCTTCAAACGCATTGTCAATAGAATCATGGATCGCACGGGCACTCCACCACACCTCTGGCTTCTATGTATGACATATGTTGGTCGCCTCATGAATCATTTGTCTGATCCCACTCTATCTGACAAACAGCCTTTCTATATTGCTACTGGTATCATTGGTGACATCAGTCCCTACCTTAGTTTCTTCTGGTTTGAGCCCGTATACTACAAGACTCCAGATACACAGTTTGGCTCTCAGACCACTGAATGCCTTGGCCACTTTGTTGGCATTGCCGAGCATGTTGGCAATAGCTTATGTTTCACCATCTGGGATCCCATCACCAATAAGCTCCTTGACCGCTCTGGTGTACGCACTGCTTTAACTCCCGAGCATCGCAACAAGCGCGCTGGCTTGTTCACTGATGATGGCTTTCTTGCATGGCGCAAGGCCAAAGATGCTTCCATCACTCCTAAATCTTCTGGTGATAGTCCCTCCTTTCGACCTCCTACACCACCCCGTTCAATCACAGCATCACCTCCTCTGCGCATCCCACAGCCATCCTTGCCTACCTTTCTCTATTCCAAGGTTCCTAATACCCAAAGCTATGTCCCTTCCCCAATCCCTAACAACTATGGGGAGATTCTTGATGGCCCTCCAACCCCTCACATCTTCAGCAAAACCCCTGACGGCGTCCCTGTTACTGAAGATGATTTTGGCCCCCCTGAGCTAGCATATTTTGATGTTAGTGAAGCCACACCTCCACCCATCAATCCTGCTACCCCATCTGTTGGCCCATCTGAAGTAGTTGTTACTGATGAAGAAGGCAATGCCCAATTCGACGATGATGGCACACCCATCACCATCCCTGCTATCCCTGTTGCTGAATTGCAAGGACGATCTTTTCTAATGGCCCTCCCTGATGGCACACAGAAAAGAATGACAGTTGTTGACATTGAAAACAGTCTTGAGCAAAACAACGACTTCATCAAGTTCAAGTGCAAACATACGGATGATGAACTTGAAGATATCATAGCCTACAATGATGTCATGAATTACATCCACAGGGATGTAACTCAAGAAGATGGCAAACTTTGGTCTTTTCGACGCATACTTGGTCATCAAGGTCCCCTTGACAACAAGCACCCACAATACAAAGGTTCCAAATACAACCTATGGATTGAATGGGAGAATATGGAAAGGACATACGAACCCCTATCCAACGTAGCTACCGATGACCCGGTCACTGTAGCCAAATATGCAAAAGACAACAACATGCTTGACAAACCTGGCTGGAAACATCTCAAACGCATTGTTTCACTCGCTCGAAGAACCAAGAAACTAGACAGGCTAATCCACCAAGCCAAACTTCGCTCCTTCCGCACTGCTCCTCAGTATCAATATGGATTCAAGGTACCTCAAAATCATGAAGAAGCCATCCAGTTTGATACAGCAAATGGCAACACCAAATGGCAGGATGCCATAGCGCTGGAAATGTCACAGCTTCAAGAGTATGACACCTTTATTGACAAAGGTATCTACAAGGCTAGCAATATACCCATTTGCTTCCAACAAATCAAGGTCCACATGATTTATGCAGTCAAGCACGATGGCCGACACAAAGCCCGACTAGTTGCAAATGGTAATCTCACTGAAGCTCCCATTCACAATGGGTATGCAGGAGTTGTTTCACTTCGAGGCTTGCGCATGTGCCTATTCCTTGCTGAACTGAATAGCTTAGAAGCATGGGGAACCGACATTGGGAATGCATACCTAGAAGCTGTTACCTGTGAGAAAGTATGCATCAAGGCTGGTGCTGAATTTGGATCACTAGAGGGTCACCTACTATTGATTTACAAGGCTCTATATGGACTTCGATCATCTGGCAAGTGTTTTGGTGATCTACTTGCTGCCTGCCTCATTGAACTAGGTTTTGAAAGATCCAAGGCAGAGCCCGAAATCTTTATCAAGCCTGGCAACAACAAACATGGGGAGCCAGTATACGAGCTGATATGCACATATGTTGACGACCTTTGCTTATGTATGGCCAATCCTGAAACCTTTCTGGTAATCCTGCAGTCTGCACCTTATAATTTCAAATTAAAGGGTTCTGGCCCAATGAACTTTCATTTGGGTTGTGGTTTCGAAAGAGATGAACATGGTGTGCTATGCATGAACCCCATCAAGTTCATTGAGAAAATTGAGGCCTCATATGAACAAATGTTTGGCTGTAAACCCACCACCAGGTTCCATTCACCCCTTGCTGAGAATGACCACCCAGAGCTAGACTCAACATCATTCCTAAGTGATACTGATATCCAAAAGTATCAAAGCATGGTGGGCTCACTCCAGTGGGTCATTGCCATTGGACGTTTTGATGTGCAGACTGCTGTTATGACCTTATCAAGCTTTTGCGTGCAACCTAGGGAAGGCCATCTCAATAGAGCCAAACGAATCTACGGATATATTTCCAAGTTTCGTCATTTCAAAATCAGATTCAGAGTGGGTATACCAGATTTTGTACTCACTGAAGGCAACAGTACAGACTGGTCCAATACCGTATATGGGGAGCACTCTGAAGACCTACCAAGCGATGCCCCTAAACCCCTGGGGAAGGTAGTTGTATTGTCTCATTTCTATGATGCAAACTTAATGCATGACATCCTAAGTGGTAAAGCTGTCACTGGTATCCTGCACTTTGCAAACAAGACCCCCATCATGTGGTTCTCCAAGAAGCAAGCAACATCTGAAACAGCCACCTTTGGCGCTGAGTTTGTATCTGCTAGAACCTGCATTGAGCACATTGTTGACATTCGACAGTCCTTCAGGTATCTTGGTACTAGAGTACACGACACATCCTACACATGGGGAGACAATGAAAAGATGATCCAAACCTCTACATTTCCATATGCGAGGCTCCACAAGAGGCACCACATTCTCTCATATCACTATGTTAGAAGCATGATCGCAAGAGGCTTCATCCTCATGCAACATCTTGCAGGCAAGGATAACTGTGCCGACATCCTCACCAAGCACTGGGGACACTCAGTAGTGTGTCCTTTACTCAAGCCCATCTTTCACTATTGTGAAAACACTGGTGATTTGCTACAGGATGACTGCATTGGATCTTAGAGTATGCTTTCGCGTGGACACATGGGGAGTATTAAATTCCTTTCGTGTCTAAGTTGGTAGAGGTACGAGATCGAAAATAATGAGACCTCGCGAATTACTAGACTCATTCTTACGATCGAGAATCGATACTTAACTGGATGAGAAGAATCGATCGTCACTCAAGTTCGATACTTAGTGACCCAAACAAGAGCGCATGCCAGATATTAGCATATGCTATATTCTGTTAAGCGTCTTTGTTTTCAAGAAAAGACAGCAGAGGTTCAAAGCGCTGCTCACGAACTTGTTTATCTGCAAAATACGTGTTGTATAAGCGACAACACGGTATTTTCCCGTAACGCGGTATTTTACCGTATATTCGTAACAAAGTGCTGTATTAGCGGCAGCACGAGCGCTATCTTGCTCTCCAGCAAGATACATGGCTTATACTTTTAGATTATTTGATTATTCAACCTTAAACCTTGCACCGGACGTTCTTGCGTCCTACTGTAGATCTACAAGCCTAAGATCTAACTGATTGCGTCGATTTGTCGATAGTCAGAATAGATCTGATTGGATTAGCATCCAGTCGTAGTGGATATCAGAGAAATATTAGAACACAACAGACCGGCACCTCAACCGGCCTGCAGCTAAAGCTCCTGTTGCTCTTCTTTGCCTTTGGATTGAATCAGCTCAACAGCCAGTTTCAGAAGGAAATTAACATCATTCTCTCCCACCCTCGCGGTCTGGCCTCCAGGTCTCTTCCAGGCCCACCAGTCTCCATCCAGCTCCCACCCTGTGGCTTGTGGCCCAATGGCAGAAAAGGCTTAACAGCCAAAGGCTTAACTGCCCAAGCTGTTAAGCCAGGCTGTGCGCCGGTGTGTGTGGGCACAGCAAACTAAGGGACCGGACTACAGCCTGCTGCAAAACAACCAACAGGCTGGAGTTTCCCGGCTCCCCTCTAGCATTTGCTTAACCCACCAACACACCCATGAACTACAAGCATTGCACATACAGTACTACAAGTACGTAGGCTGGCTACTGAGGCTATCACGAATGTAGTGAGTGATAGCCAATATTTCGAATACGTATTTCGTTTCTTTCATAAACAAACATACAAACAAAAATACTATCCATTCCATTCCATTGCATCGCAATCGACAGACGGGAACAAACGCAACGCGCTTTGCTTCAAACGAACCTGTACCATACCGATACTATACCAATACAGTTGTAACACACACATCATTCACCACTATCAGGCACGGTGACCATGACTACTACTACTACTACCACCACCACCACAACAACAACAACACCCAAAAAAGCCTCGATTCTTCTGGTGGGTTGCGGGCAACCCCAGAATCCCATCCGATCCATGGGAGCCTACCACGCGATCCAGATCCTCGACGGCCGCGTCCCCGACGCCGAGCTCAAGTACGTCGTCGAGCCCTTTTATATGTCGAGCAGTAACAGCAGTAGCAATGCCGCCGCCGCAGCAGCAGCAGCAGCAACTCCAACAACAACAACAACAGCAACAGCAACAACGCCTCCCGGATCGGCCGAGTTTTTTGCCTGGAAGGAAACCATCGAGGCCACCCGGGGGGTCCGGTGCTACGCGTCGGTTGGGGACGTCCCACCACCCGTGCCTCTTGAAACCGAGCTCCGGTTGGCGATCATCAGCGCCCGAACGGCGGACAATCCGGCCCTCTTCGAGGCGTGCGTCACCCAAGCCGGCTGCCGGGCGGTCTTTCTGGAGAAACCGGGAGCGACCACCGTTGCCGCGTTGGAACGAATGCGGGATTTGGCCGACGAACACGGTGTCTCCGTCTTTTTGGGATTCAACAAGAACGTCTCGAGTTACGTCGCCAAGACCCGGGCCTTTGTGGACGAACACAACAACAGCAACAATAGCAACAATAGCAACAACAACAACAAGAAGTGCGACGTGACCTTTGTCCACAACAACAACTACTCCGACACCGAGGCCGATCTCTCCGAGTGTTTCGAGCGCAACGCCGAGGGGATGCTCAAGAACATGGCCATCCACGAGCTGGCACTCGCCGTGACGTACTACGGGGTATCGGTCGATTCCATTGCGAGCGTGACCGCCGACAGGGAGTATTCCTGCATGAAAACACTCGGGGGGATCACGGATTTTGTGAAACTCAAGTTTCGGCTGGTCACCAGGGACGGAGCGGAGATCAACGTGGCGGCGGACCGGTGCGGTGGAGACGATTCGGTCGGTGCGTGTCGTTGTTGATATTGATGTTGTTGTTGTTGATATTGATATTGATATTGCGTTGATATTGATATTGATATTGATATTGCGTTGATGTTGTGTTGATGTTGCTTGGGTATTGCACTGCAATGAGTCGCATTAACTTCCACTGTCTTGCTAACGATACTTTACGCTGCCCTCCCTATTTGCTTTCTCGTTTCGTTTTGCCTTCTTTCCCGTTTCGTTTCGTTTCGTTTCGTTTCGTTTTATCATCTCGGCACAAACACAACTATGCAATAAACTACACGTGCGTTGCGTTGTGTTGCGTTGCGTTCACACACGCACGTACGCACGCACGCAATTGCATTACACACCACCGGTACACTGCAATATACAACACAACACTACACAACACTACACAACACTGCACAACACTGCACTATACTGCACTATACTGCATTGCATTGCATTTCACTGTACTACCGTAGGCATCGTCACCGATTCCGAAACGGGTGACGAGCTGGCCCGGTTCACGATGCCGGACGAGGACACCGTTGCGAACATCCCGTCCCTGCAAGACAAGTACGGCGACGCCATGCCCTACTTTTACACGCAGGATCCGGATTATTTGCGGCTCAAGAAGCTCGTCGTCGGTGCGCTCGTCCACGATGCGCCCTCCACCGGGGTCGCCGACATTCACGTTGCCATCGAAACTCTCAGGGTGGCCGAGTACCTGACACCGATTCTCCAAGAGCAACTGAAATAAAGAAATGAATCAAAAATAAATCACAAATAATAACAGCAAACAACCACAATAATAATAACAATAGTAACAATAATAATAACAGCAATAATAGTGGCAATAATAATAATAATACTTCTAATAATAATAACCAACAACAACGACAGCAACAATACTACTGGAATTATACCTGCACGCAATGATATTACAAGTACGTGTACGGTACACACAAACCGAGAACAGAAGTTGGGAAACAAATAACGAAACGAATCTACGGTACAATACTTGTACTATACCGTACAACAGTACGATGACGTACAGAATAGTATTGGCTTGAATCCAACATCTACCGGTACAATAAAATCTTCCACTGAACAAACACTGCGTGTATTATAATACTCCGTACTATTTTTATATTATTGTAATAGTCATATTATTAATACTACGTGCGTGATCAGCGATGACTAGGGTTACGGTAACGAAATCAAAAATGAAGCATTGAAAACCTTCGTTCACCCCGATCGGCACGATCCTCGATCCAGCACGCAACCAACGCGCGTGTCATTCATTCACTCGTTCGTTCGTTCGTTGTCGTCAGGGATGATTGATCTGCGACGACAAGCGACAAGCGACAAGCGACATCTCTCTGCGTTCGTTCGCTTTTGGGGACGTGCGGTGCTGTGCTGTGCGGTGCGGTGCTGTGCGGTAGTTGGATGTGGGTCGAATATTAATATTCTCGGGGAAGGAGTGAGATGCGGGGACGAAAGTTCGGCACGGCACGGGCCGCGCCGAGCCGAGCCGAGCCGGATGATCGAGGCAAGCACGACGGTCGCGGCACGACGGTCCCGGTCGGTGTGTGCGAGTGAAACCGAAAACAAAAACATCGTTGCCGTGTCGTGTCGTGTCGTGTCTTCTTGCCTGTTTGCTAGCTCGGTTTGTATGGTGTGGCGTTGTGGCGTTGTGGCGTGACGTGTGGTAAGGCACGCAATGCTGCGTGCCGCGAGAAGGAAGGGAGGAAGGAGAGGAAGGAACCGAATGTATCTATCTATTGGATGGGTCCCGATCGCATCGTATCGTATAGTATCGTATCGTATAGTATAGGTATCGGTCTCCCCGGTCTCTCCCGTCTTCGTTTCGTTTCATTTCGTCCCGCTGCAGCGCTCTCGACGGGTAGGGGGGAGACAAGCTCCATTTTTGCATCGCATCGCATCGTATCGTATCGTATTGTATCGTGTGCGTTCGTGAGTTCGTGTGTGAGTGCTCGTTGTTATCCACTTGTCTATGTATCTGCTTGCTCGCATCTCTCGGTGTGCTCTCACTCGGTGGTACTACTACTACTACTACTTCTACTACTACGGTAGGTAGGTAGGTAGGCAGGTAGGCGAAAATGCTTCGTTCATTCAGCGAGAATATGCTGGCTGGAACGGAACGGAACAGAACAGAACGGAACGAGCTAGACTAGACTAGACTAGACTCGGTCGCTTCCTGTCGTGTCGTGCCGTGTCGTGCCATTCAATGTCGTGCCACGCTACAAATCACGGCGGTGTAGTAGCGTTCGGCAGAGCATCCGTTCCGCTCCGATCCGTTCCGTTCTATGGCGTATACATAATACTATCGTGGGGTGTACATAATAGTATCGTGGCATGGCGTAGTATCGAATCCAAGATAGGAGGTTCGTATCTCGGCGGCATCACATCGGCATCGGCGTGCGCCGTAGGCGTCATCGGTGTGTAGTGGTGTTGTGTTGTGTTGTGTTGTGTAGTGGTGTTGTGTAGTGGTGTTGTGTAGTGGTGTTGTGTAGTGGTGTAGTGGTGTTGTGTAGTGGTGTAGTGGTGTAGTGGTGTAGTGGTGTAGTGGTGTAGTGGTGTTGTGTTGTGTTGTGTAGTGGTGTTGTGTAGTGGTGTTGTGTAGTGGTGTTGTGTAGTGGTGTTGTGTAGTGGTGTAGTACAGTATTGTAGTGTGGTGTGGTGTGGCGTGGCGCTGTGAAGCTCGTTCGTTCGTTTGTTGCCACAGGCTCGTTGAAATCGCTCGCTCGCTTGCTCGCTCCTTCCCCACAATCGCTTCGTCTCGTCTCGTCTCGTCGTCGTCGTGTCATATTATATCATGTCATATCATATCATGTCATATCATATTATACCATATTATCATATCGCGATCCTTGTGGTTGCTCCCGAGACTTTTGCCATTGTTGTTGTTGTTGTTGTTGTTGTTGTCGCCAACAATCACATACATCCTCGTGGTTATTGTTTATCTAGTTATTTCCGGGACGTGTGTGATTGTTGCTTTTCTTTTTCTTTTTGTTGCTGTTGTTGTTGCTTTTCTTTTTCTTTTTCTTTTTGTTGTTGTTGTTGTTGCGATTGTTGCCGCAACCGCTCCACGGCCCCGAATCCTTCCGGATGATATCGATAGGGTGACTTGATGTGATACCGATCGACGTCTTCTTTTCCGAGGAATTGTTGTTGTTGTTGTTGTTGTTGTTGTGCGTCCTGGGGTCGCGGCATGTTGCCATTGTTGTTGTTGTTGTTGTTGTTGCCCATCGTTGGTGGTGTTGTGGTTGTTCTGGTTGCCCTTGTTGCTCCCTTCGTCGTCGTTGTTGTTGTTGTTGTTGTTGTCGTTGTTGTTGTCGTTGCTCCTACTCCCGCCATTCCACCAACACCATTACCATTACCACCACCATTACCATTACCATTCACCACCAACAACAACTGTTGCTGTTGTTGTTGTTGCTGTTGCTGTTGTTGTGTCTTGGGTCGCTCGATCGGGTGCAATGCGTAAATGTGTCGTGTGGTGTGAACGACACCCACCAAAAATCCAAACACCATGGCCGTTCCGATCAACAAACCAATGCCGAGCGCCAGCACGAAATCGTCCCCGATCTCGCGCTCTAAAAAAAACAACGACGACGACGACGACGACGACGATGGTAACGACGAATGGTGTTCGTTGTTGTTGTTGTTGTTGTTGTTGTTGCCTCCCTTGTTGTTGTTGTTGTTGTTGTTGTTGTTTCCTCCTCCGCCGCTGTGTTTGTTGTTGTTGTTGTTGTTGTTGCTTCCCTTGTTGTTGTTGTTGTTGTTGTTGTTGCCTCCGTGTTGTTTGGTTGTGCGCTTCTTGCTGCTCTTGTTGCTCTTGTTGTTATTGTTATTGCTCTTGTTGTTATTATTGTTGTTGTTATTGTTATTATTATTATTTTTGTTGTTGTTGTTATTTTTGTTGTTGTTGTTGTTGTTGCGGCTCCTCCCGCTGTGGGTCGATCCGGTGTCGATGTCCAGTTCGGAGTAGCGGTGTTGGTGGTGAACCAACAACAACGACGACGACGACGACGACGAGGAAGACGACGACGATGGATTCTCCAATACGTCAACGACCAGAACCTCCGGGATCATCATCTCGGCGGCGGTTTGTTTGTGGTTGTTGTTGTTGTTGTTGTTGTGGTTGTTATACTTGCCGGTCCTTTTTCCGTTGTTGTTGTTGTTGTTGTTGTTGTTGCTGCTGTTGTATGATGACGGTGTTGACGATGCGTTTCCGTTATAGTTATAATTGTAATTATAATTATAATATCCATTCGTTGTTGCATTGTTTTCATTTGTATTGTTGTTGTATCCATTGTATCCATTCTGCATTTGTTGCATTTGCTGCATCTTCCCATTGCCATTGCCATTGCCATTCCTATTCCCATTGCCATCTGTATGATCTGTATGATCTATATCATCAGCATCGGTATCATCATCAGCATCGGTATCATCATCATCTATATCATCATCATCATCAACAACAGCAGCAGCTGCTGCTGCTGCTGGTGCTACTGCTGCCTCCACGACAAAGGAATCACCGGCGTGGGTTCCACTCGGAATCGTTACGTTGGCTTCGGTTCCATCGGCGAGATGGATTCGGAGAATCTGGCCCGGGACACATCCGTCGGGAACGACGACTCGGAATTGCATGATGGTAATAATAGATAATGATGATGATGATGATTGTTGCCAACGACCGAACGAACGACCGAACGACCGAACGAACGAACGAACGACAATGACCGACCGACCGACCGACCGACCGACCGATGCTTATATATATATTGCTTATTGATGGTTATGTACGGTACCCGATGTTTACCCGATGTCGAATGTCGATACAGTTGTTGATACCGATGGCGCTTGTTTGTTTGTGATCAGAGCGTGCTTGCTTGCTTGCTTGTTTGTTTGTTTCTGTATTGCAATAGTTCCTTCTGTACCGGTACGTAGTAGTAGTTGTTGTTGTTGTCGTTGTCACCGAACACCGTAGTTGCCGGTAGATAACGGAGAGGAGAGAGAGAGATAATAGTAACAATACTACTACTACTACTAATAATAATAATACAAGGAATAGTACTCGTACTCGTACCGTAAATGCGATGATGGTTTTGGTTTGGTTTGGTTTGGTTGTTTCGTTTTGTTTCGTTTGTTTCGTTTGTTGCTGATGGATGACAAGCAGTGTAACCGTACGGTACGGTACGGTACGGTACGGTAGAAGAAAAACAAACACAAAATAATAAATAAATACACGTACCGGTACGTACTACCAGGTACGGTACCTACGGTAATACTTCAGTACGGTACGAACTTCGTAAATAAAATAATAAAATACTTCACGTACCGTACGAGTACGTACCGTACGGTACGATACGGTGCGGTACGAGTAAATACGAATTTTCCTAGTAACAATGATCCGAACACTGACTATATCTTTCTTCCTACCGTACGGTACGAGTACCGGTAAAGGGCAACTGTAATAATACCGTACAATACAATACAATACATACCGTACCATACCGTACGAAACATCACGTAATACCGTACCGTACGGTAATCGTATTATGTCCGTAAAATATGCCGAAGAGAACAACAAGAACTCTCTCACAACCAGAAAACTACGATTACAAGAGTCTTATTATTATTATATTATAATGTTAGCACGAGTCTTATTATTGCTTATTTACGAGTCTTAAACAGTTCGAGTAGAAAAAAATACGTGGTGGAATTTTACGTAATCGTACGGTACCCGTTCGTACCGGAGACCCCCAAAAATATCTCTCTCTATAATATTATATATATATATATATATATCGCGCACCTTTTTTACAGTCACAACAACAACAACAACAAAAGTACAGTACAGTACAGTACGTACAGTACGGTAGGTGAAAAAAATAAAAAAAGGCCCAGAGGAGGAATTCGATTCATTCGAAAGTTCGGGTCTGGATGCAACATATTGGCCATGCATACGTACCTAACTACCGGTACGTATCGTACTACTTACCGTACTTACTACGAACTTACTTGGTAATTTTCGTTTCGTTTCGTTTCGATACCAGTACCGTACGTACGGTACGTACCATACATCGGAAATACCACAATTGTGGTATGTAACCTGGCACTTCGTACTGTGGCACGTAAGTAGGAATCAGTACGCTTAATGTGTTGTTACTCTAAAAATCGACCGGATAGGTATAACGAATTGTTTAAATTTAAAGAGATGTATTTGAGCTCAGAGAGAGGCTCTTATTTTACTACGTATTTTCACTGTGTATCGGGGCCCTCTGCTGTATTATATGTGGTAGAGATCTTCCCCGGTTATTTGTTACTGTCTTCTTTACCGTCGTACCGATTCTTCTGTTGCTGTTGCTGTTGCTGTATTAGCGTCGTATTGGTCTTACTGTATCGGTCATTCGATGGTATCAGTCATTTTCTGGGTTAAGTATTCTGTTCGATGGGGCGTATGCTTATTCGTGGTATATATGCTAGATATGAGGCCCATCTGGAATCGGTATTGATTTTCTTGACTGCAATAAGTAATTTCCTCACGGGATATCAAGTATATTCTTCTGAGTGTACTTATGGATTCCAAGTGTTCACTTATTGGTCAGGTCTTTGGATATGTCTTGTTTCTAACCGATTACTGTCTTTTGTTTGTAGTCCTAAGTGATATCATTTTTACCACTTAGGGATTTCCAAGTAGTGGAGGTGCGTTTGATTCTAACGCATGATCGTTCTCGTATTCCGCAACTAGGTCGTTTCGTTTTTGTCGGTTTTTCTGATCGAATTTGATGCCGACAACAGTCCGTATTTTTTGCCGACAACACACCCCTTGATCCAATACTCTACTTGTGATGTATTGGATTACTGTCGGAGTATATCATGTTCAATCGTATTGATAGACAAATCGAACGTTCGGATCAAGTCAAATCGAAGAATCGAGTGGAATGGATTAACCTGGGTAGTGTCCCATGATGTATCTTGCATGACGAATGGAACCGTTTGACGCTTAATCGATTGATAGATTGAACGTTCAGATCGAATCGTAACGCGCAAGCGATTTAACTTGGGTAGTGTCCCATGATAAATCTTGCGTGTCGAGCGTGCAAGATCCATCCCAATGGTTTGGTTAGATCATCAGCTGGGTTGATAACTCCAGGGATATGAATCATCTTGATTTCACCATTTTCCTTCCATGCTTGTATGGCAAAGAACCTGATTTCAATATGTCTGGTTCGTTCAGTTGGCTTCTGAGCATTGATGATCTCAATTGCCGATGCATTGTCTTCATAGATCGGAGTTGGACCAACTTGGGCGAATCCTAATTCCTTGAGTATAGACCTGAGATATCTGGCTGTTTTGGCTGCTGTGACGGCGGCAATGAACTCAGCTTCTGTAGAACTCTGTGCGGTAAGCGACTGAGCTTTGGATCGGTAAACAATGGCTCCACCAGAATAAGTGAAAACATATCCTGTGGTGGACCTACGATGTTTTGGGTCATTGCCATACGCGGCATCAACAAAACACATCAGTTTGGCTTGCTTGATATCTTCAGGGAATGTCGGGAGTGATACATCTTGGGACTACGTCGGTGTATGGTTCTCCAGATGGCAAAGATGGCTCAGCATTTGGTCTGTAGAACCTAATACCCCAAGATCTGGTTGTTCTGAGATAGCAGGCTATGTTCTTCAGACTGGAATAGTGGAATGCAGTGGGATTGGAACTGTACTTTGACATCAGGGTCACAGCGTAACCAATGTCTGGCCGACAACTTACATATGCAAACATCATTTCACCTAGGAGTGTCCTGTATGAGAACCCAAAGGTGGATTGTAATTCTGCATGTTCCTTGGTGCCTTCTAATGGTCCATCCGTATGTGATTGTAGTTGGCTCAGCACTTCCGTTGATAATGGTGCTGAAGGCTTGGAGTGAGGTTTCATCTTAGAATCAGTCTCCCAACCATGGGATGTCATAATTCGGTCAATGTAGTTTGCACAGGACAGTTCGATGTAATCAGCTGTCTGTTTGACATCAATCCCATTGAAATCTTCAAGCAATCCCATTTTTGTGAAGGGGATTACGTCTTCCTTTGGTAGCTTCAGTTTCGCTCCAATAATGTCATAGATCTTGTCAGATATGGATTCTGATGTGCAAGCTAGTGCGAAATCATCAACTTGTCTCAGCATGTAGACTGTTTCACCTTCAAAAACTGTCGTGTAGATCGTTCTGTCATGTGTGGTGGTCTTGAAGTTGAGATCAGGGCCTTTCAAAATCTTGTTGATGTGGGTTTCCCAAAGTCTTCCAGATTCTGGATGGCCTTGAAGTGCTCGAAGGACAGGGAGCACCAGTCTTCTGTCTATGTCTTTGCCATGCTTGTGTCGGTACCATTCTGCATATGCATCATCAATAGTCATGTATGTAGGGATGTTGGGCCCTGGAGAATGGGCATAGGCGTCAGCCGCATCACCGCCATAGATTTTGAGATTGAGGCTTGCTGCAATGGCAAAGAACAATCTTTGGATGGGGTGTTCAACACACGATGAGTATGACATGGCAATGGCGTGCAGGGTTGGAGCTGCATATTTGCTACCATTGCAACATTGCCTGGCTCTTCTGACACCATTCCTTTTGACACTGTATTGCCAATGAGGTCGGAGAATAATTGCATTTGGGTCCTTAGGATATGAAATTGGTGATCCAAACATTTCTAAGTCTTCAAACTGGTCAAGTTGTTTGCGCTCTCCAGCTTCCCATTCTGTCCATGTGGATAGTGACTTGAGGTTCCTACGAGTGAAGTGCCCTAGTGCTTGTTCTTCAGGTGTAGTTGCTTTTGTATTGATGGCCTTGATTAAGAGTTCAATTTCTTCAGTTGGTAGTGAATCTGCATCTAGGGGTAATGCATGATTGCCAGCCTTATGAAGCTTGGTGATGGCTCGAAGTGATGCAATATCAATAGTAGGAATGACGACATCCATGTCATCCTCAGTTGGGGCTAAGTGTTTTTGGATGTTGGCATGGAGTGTTTCAGTGTTATTGACCTGGTTGATTCTGGATTGGATGATATGCTTGTATTTGTTGCCAAGTTTCTTGATAGTCTTGATGGATGAAATCCGGTCCAAGAAAGGTGGATCTTCTTCATCAGTGGGTTCTTTCCAAGACGTATTTGGAGCAAATAGTCCATATTCATTCGAGTGTGTCCTGACTTCTTTCATAGACAATTTCTCTTCAAGTGCAAAGGTAATCGGTGTATCGGTCAAATCCCTCATCCCTTGATCGTGGGAGTCGTGCAAGGCTGTGGTAACATCTGCAGCAGAAAACACACGATTGTGATTGATAGATACAATATAAGCGCCACGGAGCTTGGAGAGAGTCTTCTTATGGGAGGAGAAAAGCTTGGAGGCAGGACTTTTGGGAAGGATATCTGTGATGTATGCTCTGCCAAGAAGGGAATCATTAGCATATCTGAGACCAAATGCTCGGTCAGCACACGAACGTGAAGCAGCGACCCTGAGATTTGTGAGATTTGCAAAAGGGGAGATGGAAAAGTTGAATGCACTGGATGATACCTCATGTGGCTCCGCTGGAAGAGGATTGTTATCATCGGTTCTGAGTAGGTGCTTGACATTGGTTGGAAGATCTGCGAGGGGTAAGTCATTCATCCCTTCATCAAACCTGACATGAGTGGCGATCTTGACTCGGTGCGTTTCAGTATCATACCAAAGAATGTTTCTGGTAGTGTAGGGGACAAAGCCTAGTAGGAAGATGCCCTTGCGAGCATTGGGTTTGAGCTTGATGGATCTCTTGCCTGGAGGCCTAACCCAAACGCGACAACCAAAGGTCCTGAAGTCAGCGAGATTTTCTTTTTGGCCCGTGGCCAATTCTAAGGGTGAATGCTGCTGATTACCTTCAGGAAATGCATTGGACAACCTCAGGGCATGGTAAAAAGCAAAAGGCCAAAACTTGATTGGCAAATTGGCACCAGATAGCATGGTTCGAATTGAATTAGCCAGAGTCCGATGTGCTCTTTCAACCGTACCATTCTGGTGTGAGGCATCAGCGCCAGTGGGGAAAATGGAATATCCAAATGCAGAGAAGAGGTTTCTGATATCAGGGTTGTGATAAAGTTCGCCACCTTGGTCAACTGAAACATACTTGTTGGCACAAGTTGGGTTGTACTGAGAAAAGAAATGTTCCAACCAATGGAGAGGTGCTCCTTTTGATATTCTGGTATCACCATATTTCATACCAGTATGGTGATCTGTGATCAGAATCCAAGCTGTTTCGCCATGAATGCCTTCATAGTCACGCTTGCGTTTGCTGTTGGAGGATCTGGCGCCAGAGAATGCAAAGTCAATAGACAAACCCTGAAAGGGTTGCGTAGCTTTTCGTGTGGAATGTGAGCCTGCAGGTGACTTTGTTTGCTTGCATTGAAGGCAAGTTGGACATTGATCCAGGATACTGGTTTGCCGTTGGAATTTTGGTACGCCAATGATGGACTTGTGGGCGTTGTAGAGGAAGTCGTCACATGGGTGCCCTAATCTCTGGTGCCACAGAAGTTTCGATGTCTTGGTTTTGATGGCTTGGATGGGGATACTTTTGTCCACAATCTTGGTGAAAAACAGTTTTGCATCAAACCTTGGCATGTCACTGGTATCAGACTGAGCGTTCGCTGCTTCAGCGCATTTTTGCAGATTGACAAGATTCGTGTATATATCATACCTGTAGTTGCTAATGGCTGCTTTGGAGGTCCGTTCACAAGCTTCCTTGAACTGTGTGTCAGTAGCTAGGGCATAGGCTGACGATGATGCACAATTAGCATATGGAGATGTAATATCAATGTCTGGGATGAGTACTGGATGTGTGTAGCACTGGGCATCAATGATACTTCCATGTAGGACGATACTTCTGGCGGTACTCTGCTTGTGATGACAGATGATGGTGAGGTGTCCATTTTGTTGAACTGAGGAGTCATGGTCGTCATTGAAGACTTTGTGGATAGACTGTCCACTGTACTGATTTCTCACACGAGGTGTTATTCCACAAAGGTCATTCTCACTCAGCAATGTTGTTGACAGCGAGGGAGAGTAGTAGAAGAAGACTCTAATGTACCCTACAGGATTGGGGGCTGGTATGTGCACATAGCCTGACCCTTCAGGAATACATGTGGCTGCTCTTCCTCCTATTGCTGCCGTGAGCCTGACAGGACATTTCCTTAGTCTGTTGTAAGGTTTGTAACTGTGCAGGATATGCTTCAGATTTGTGCAGGACACTCTTGCGCCTGTGTCAATCTGGGCTCTGACGCCATGTCGGAAATGAGCTTCAGCCGCAATAGGATCTGATGGGACCAGTAATTGGACATTGTGGGTATCAACTACTGAAGTGGGGTTGTCTCTGTCAAAGTTCGGATCTCCATTGACTCCCAGGTGTGATTCCAATGCATGAGTTGTAACCTCAAGTGATTCCATATCACAGTAGACATCAATCAGGATTGAAGGCTGGAGGCTATCCCTAGGAAGGAGATTGACAGCACCGATTTTGACAGATTCATAGGAGCTGACACTGCTGGAGTCCAAGGAAGGGCATAAGCTGTTCACTTGGAGCGTTGTGGCGTTGTCAAATCCTTGAGGATCATCTTGAGGTGATGTCATAGAATGGCTGCAAGAAAGGCTTTCTATTCTTGGCCGTTGCAAAATTTTTGGTTCTCTGGTTCACAAATTGGTGAGGTCTCATTCTGCTCGTCATCTTCATCTTCAATGTGGATTTGAGAGATACGTTGTGTAGACTCCAAGAGCTTTTTGGTTTCCCTCATGTTTTTGCTGATGTAAACGGCGGTGGCAATCCTATGTTTCCTAAGTGACTCAACATCTTGCAGCGCAGGACAGTTGTCAAAGTTGTGTCCGGAGGTATGACAGACAATACACTGCCTTGAGGTGTCAAACAGACTAGGCTCTTTGTCAAACGCAGTAATGGCATTACAGTATGCTTGGTGGAGGAACGGATTATCAGATTCTTCATCCATTTCAGGGTATCCAAGTGAATCAATCAGGCTGATTGAGTGGGAAGTCAAAGTAGAAGGCGTTCTGACAGTATTGTTGCCAGTGCGTTTCTGAAACCTGTCATTGCGATGGGGACCTGGTCGGATTCCTGTGACTGGTAGTTGTTTGGACAGGCTTGGTTTGGAGGTTTTGTTCTTGTACCTTTGTTCGGCCTTAATCTCTTGCTCATATGTTTGGAGGGTCTGTAGAAGCCTACCTGCCTTGTATTTGTCCCGCTTGAATTGGTCATCGGAGTCGCGTTCATCTTCTGTCTTTTTGAAGAGCTCTTCTGAGAGGGTGGTTCCTGCAATAAGGTTGCTGACTTCTTCAGTCGAACTGATAGTGCCAGGTTGGTTTTGGAGGAACACTCTAAGTCTCAGATAATCCTTGTACCGGAAGTAGTATTCTTCAAGAGATTCACCTGCGTCCTGGTTTGGAGGGTTTCTGACCATTCTGCTGGCATTGGATGGCCTTTTGGAGTTGGGATGTGTTTGAGCAATAATTGTGTAGAGCGCTTCATATCCCTGTCCGCCTTCAAAGCTCTGAATAGTGGCCTTCATACTTGCACATGAATCAGGGATGATTTTATCAGTTCTTAGTGCTGTGTAAATGAGATTTCCCCATTCATTGATGGCCAATTCATATCTTGAAGGTAGGTCGTGTGGAAAGTCATCGCCAATGGTGAATCCTCTGAGGTGATCAGCTTCACGCCTGTAGAGATAGTATGGGTGTACATAAATATGATGTTGCTGTGAATGAGCTGTGATTTCTCTGTACCATTTCCTAACCTGAGGGTCCGTTGCGTCCTTTAGTTGTGGGAATCCTGAGAGGAACAATTTGTCTCTAGCTGCTTCCTTGGACTTGTCAGAGGCTCTGGTCAGATCAAAACAGTCACCACTTCTGGTGATCAGGCGTTGGTCATTTCTCCCACTGCCTAGATTGTGAAGGTAGTAGTTTTGCCTGACGATTGTTTCATTTCCCGATGAGTCGGTGTAGGTGATTGGAAAGTCTTTCATATCATCTCTGGTGAGGAATTCATCACGTCTGTAGTACCGATCCTTCACTGGTGGTGGTAATGTGGCTGGATTCCATGGGAGGTCAAGTGTTGCTTGATGGTTGGCACCAGCGTTGTTGTTGTTGTTGTTGTTGTTGTTGACCAATTGTTGGAGTAGGGTGGTCAATTCTTGCATGTCGGTGCCCGTTGCGGTGGGCGCTGGGTTTGGAGGTGTGGCATCTTCGTCATCTGAATCGGCCTGTGTGGCACCTTCATAGACCTTGTCAAATCGTTGGGCTTTCCAGGTGGGTTTAAACTTCCAAGTTGTGATTAGTAGTTCTATGGTGATGGATGGTTTGGAGGAGTCGTCTGTGTGGTTCGAGAGCGCTTCCTTAGCAGCCTTTTCTAAATCGACAGGACCTCTCACTTTCTTGGAGTCTCCATTTGGTGCAATGTAGTATACGGCACAACTAGATAGGAGTTGGGTGATGTGACCTTTCTGGAGCTCTATTAGGTGAGGAAGAGGATAGGTGATAGCGTTGACAACACTGCCTCGTAGATTGGTCATCATAGCGGGGGCTAGCACCTTAGCGTTCGTTGTGGTGCTCTCCACAAATAAGTCTTCTGTGTCGGTATCGTCCAGGATAGTGGAATATAGGGTATTCAATTGTTCATCGTATGGGCTGTTGCCCTTGAATTTGAATCGAATGCCTTCAATCGCATTCCAATCAAAGAGGTCGGCCATGCTTGCTTGTGGATTATCAAAGAACTGTGTGTAGAAACAGTGGATACACCCCCTGATTCACAAGCAGGAGGGGAAGAAGAAGAAGCGAAGAAAAGAAAAAACGGTGTCGGCGACGCGAGGAGAACGTTCGGTGGAGGAACCAAAGAACGGGCGAAAGTTCGCAGAAAGAATAAACCGGGAGAAGGCGGCGACACGATGCGGCGGCGTCGGTGTCGTTGAGGAGAACGGTTGGTGATGACCGGAGAAAACGGAAAGAACCGACGATCGGAAGAAGACCGATGACCGGAGAAACCGGGAAGTAATAACTGGTGTCGGCGGTAGAAGCGTCGATGACCGGAGAATCCGGGAAGTAATAACCGGTGTCGGCGGTAGAAGCGTCGATGACCGGAGAATTATCCAAAGGAATCGTCGTCGGGGGGAACGAGGATCAAAGAATGGAGTGAGGAAAGGACCGAAGGAACGTTCCGCGGAGAAAGAAGTGGAGTAAGAGGGAGATTGGAAGGGAGTCGCTCAACAGCGGGCTCGCGTAACAATCTCTGCGCTGGGGGGAAGGCCTATCGCTCAACAGCAATGTCCTCTGGCTGTGACCGGTCAGTGGAGGTGCTGATCGGGCGGAGATAGGCTCTTAAAGTATACGCCAACGCGTGAGTTGTAAGGGCTCTATAACCTGTTGTTACTCTAAAAATCGACCGGATAGGTATAACGAATTGTTTAAATTTAAAGAGATGTGAGCTCAGAGAGAGGCTCTTATTTTACTACGTATTTTCACTGTGTATCGGGGCTCTCTGCTGTATTTTATGTGGTAGAGATCTTCCCCGGTTATTTGTTACTGTCTTCTTTACCGTCGTACCGATTCTTCTGTTGCTGTTGCTGTATTAGCGTCGTATTGGTCTTACTGTATCGGTCATTTGATGGTATCAGTCATTTTCTGGGTTAAGTATTCTGTTCGATGGGGCGTATGCTTATTCGTGGTATATATGCTAGATATGAGGCCCATCTGGAATCGGTATTGATTTTCTTGATTGCAATAAGTAATTTCCTCATGGGATATCAAGTATATTCTTCTGAGTGTACTTATGGATTCCAAGTGTTCACTTATTGGTCAGGTCTTTGGATATGTCTTGTTTCTAGCCGATTACTGTCTTTTGTTTGTAGTCCTAAGTGATATCGTTTTTACCACTTAGGGATTTCCAAGTAGTGGAGGTGCGTTTGATTCTAACGCATGATCGTTCTCGTATTCCGCACCTCGGTGGTTTCGTTTTTGTCGGTTTTTCTGATCGAATTTGATGCCGACAACAGTCCGTATTTTTCGCCGACAACATAATGGTACATACCGTACCTCTAATGACTATTCCTACTGTTTTTCTCTGTAGAAATCATGTGGTACCCCTCAAAAAACAGAGGTACACGGCGCATTTCCATACACAGTATTGTTGCAGTTTTAGTGGTATAAGACTCCGTGTGTGTAACTCTTAAGGAAATACCACAAATACCACTACTAGTACTTTACATGACTCTTTCTAAGAAATGTCCCCGGAGGGGGTGCTTGCACACGTTTTTGCTCACTTTTTCGAAACGCCGATACGGATCATAGTAAGACACGATGGATGATAAGACGAATGAGCGCAATTCCCCCTATAATTATTGCTGCTAAATTAAATTGGCCCCCTCTGAGTAAGCTACTACTAGTGCGTGTGTTGTACTATAGTAATACTTTGGTACTCTATTTAAATTGTTTTGGTCTACATGTCTAATTATTGGCCCACTGCTTTTTTGTAGGGACGTGGTGGCTGGTAACAATGTTCGATTGATCGATTGATCGATTGATCAATCAATCACCATTTGCGGTATCTTTGTAAATTGCCTCGGAATAGCCATCCGAATAGCCATCCGATAACCGGTCGATTGCCATTCCAAGTCCAATTGTAACAAACCTCGCTCACCCACCCTGCTTGCTTGCTTCTTTGTATCCATCCATTGTATTCTTTGCCATCCAAATAGCCATCCGAATAGCCATCCGATAACCGGTCGATTGCCATTCCAAGTCCAACTGTAACAAACCTCGCTCACCCGCCCTGCTTGCTTGCTTCTTTGTATCCATCCATTGTCTTCTTTGCCATCCGAATAGCCATCCGAATATATACTAGCCATCCGAATATATAGCCATCCAAATAACCATCCGAATAGCCACCAGATAGCCGTTTGATTGCCGTTCGATTGCCATTCCAAGTCGAAACATTAGTAGAGTAACATATTATGGTGCTGGCGTTCAAATGTGGTAGTATTTGTACTACATGTGCAGCACCCTCATCATCATCCCTTCTATTTGAGTGGAACCAGATGGGTCGGTGAAGGGCCGTCGCCGGCTCGTTTTTTCGTATCTTCATAACTCGTGTTCTTATTTGCTGTACTAGAATTGCTGTTCAAATACCCTTCCCGATCGAAATTGAAGTACTAGATTAAAATGTAGGTATTTGAGCTGGTGTAATTTTGTACTATTTGTACGGTGGCGGACCTTCATGGTCTGTTCTATCAAAGGAGAAACAAAAGGGTCGTTGGAGGGCCGTAACTTGCCATCCAAATAGCCCTTCAATTGCCATTGTTCGATTGCCATCTGATTGCCATTCCAGGTTGGCAAATCAGTAGAGTAACATGCTGGCGTTCGAATGTGGTAGCATTTGTACATGTGCACCCTCATCATCCCTTCTATTGGAGGGGAAACAGATGGGTCGGAGAAGGGTCGTCGACAACGATGACGACGACGTATCTTCATGTGTTATTCACAGTAGAATTGCGGTTCGAATACCCTTCCGGATCGAAAACCAAGTAGAGGAATGTGTAGGTATTTGAGTTGGTGTCATTTTGTACTATTTTTACAGTAGCAAACCTTCATGGTCTGTTCTATCAAAGGAGAAACAGAAGGGTCATTGTAGGGGTCGACATTTGTGATTTCGACAATCGGGCTTCCCATCATAAAAATTGTCTTAGGAGTGAGTTTTTCGGTGTGTTTTCAGGGTCTTTTGTCTTCTACTTTTTTTGAAGGGACTTCGGTGTGCGCAGCACACATATGTTTATTTCCTGTAGACTTCTACATGGTTTTGGTACTGGGTAATAATTGTGGTATTTTTATATTGTACACTCACTGTACGGTACCGGTACCGGTACCGGTAATATACTTCTATTATTATTACGGTATGATACCGTACTACTACGGTACGGTACCGTACAACGAAGATCGGATCGGATTGGATGGTCATGATCATCATCAACCGAACATCATCATTATTACTTCTTCGAGTTGTTTATTGACAAAAGAGTTTCGCGAATTGGATTACAACGCAGTTGTGCGTCAACATCGAACTCCATTTCAGTGAATCGTGAACTGGATAAAAGTATCAGAGTGAGTACAGCTGTTGGACAGTTGTTGTTGTTTGTTCTTGTTCCCACTGCTTTAGTTTGCGCTATTCAGCTATTTGTGTTAATTTGCTCGTCCGACTTGGAAAAACAAGCACAAAAATCCTCGATCAGACCCCGGACAGAGATTACGTGTGTACCGTTCTAGCCCTTTTTTACATCGATATTCATTACTTACAATATATATGTATTTTCCATCCTTCTAAGTCTCATTTGTTGTATCGTTACCTTTCTTCTTTACAACCGTGTGTGCAGCCACCATTAGAAGGACAACAGACAACACATCTCAAAAATACTTCGTAGTTTCCCAACAACCACAATCCTTGACAAAGTTGTGAGTGGTCGGACAAACTAAATACGGAACCTAACACGACGACGAGCAGGACAGCAGCGACAGCTTACGCTCGGCCCGTTCGTCAGAAGCGGTGGTTACAGCAGCAGCAACAACAACAACAAACTCAATCATCCATCGGTATCTTCGACAACCGCACGTTTGTTGCGTTGCGTTTTCTATTGTCTGGCACTGTTCCGAGTTCCGACAACAGAATCACCCTTGCTCGACACACAACATCACCACCATCACATCATCTTAGATTGTTCTCCCTAATAACTAGTGTCGGGAACAGACGCAAACGCACTGATCGACAACGATAACAGCAGCAGCAGCAACAACAACAACAACAGTGCAAACAGCAGACTAACGGAGGCCGCTCCACCCAGTATTTTTTGTCGTATCCGTGGAATCGACACACCGCGATCAATTCAGTCTTGTTCAAGGAGTTAGTCAACGACCGTTCAATCCACACGATTCCGTCGGAACTTTTCACCAAGGCGCATTGATACAAAGCAGCGTCAACTAAAACTACAACTGTAACTTCAACCGCTGCTCGAACGCGACGACACAAGATGGAAAATGCCAACTCTAATGGCGCTGATGCGAGTGCCAAAACAGATCCCACTTCGAACTTGAATCTTCGGGAGCCTTCCTTGTTGCCACATAATCCACACAGAGGATCAGAAGTCACTCAACCCGGAACAGGAGCAACCACATTGTTCCCGGCACCACCATCTCAGAGCAATTTGTCCCAATGTTCTGCTCTGGAATCTGGCCAGGAATCCAATGGAAGAATTCAGCAGGAAAGGGAGATGATCTACAGAGGTCCACCGTTCATTGTTGTGTTTCTTTGTCTCTTCATTGGGTTCCTCTTTCTCAGTCTTGTTCCTGTTGAAACTTGTGGTCAGGGTTGCAGGTCAATAGCCTCCTTTGCTCCAGCAAGTCTCATTGCACTCATTGCCATTGTGAAGGAAGTGCGCTTGTCCATTTGCTGCCAAAACAAAGTTCCACATGATAGCAACACGCTTGAAATTGTGGTAGAGCCTGGTGCAAGCGACCAAAATGATGCAACGAATGGAGGCAGTTGCACAAAGAATTTGTGCTCTATTGCTCTATCTCTTTGTATTGTTTTGCTTGCAGGCCTGTTCGTTGCGGCTATCCAACAAGAATGGATTTCTTTCCTTCCATTTGCTGCAACTCTTGCTGCTATGGTTGCTGCCCTCATTGCTGTTTTATGGTTTGCAAGGAATAAGAACACGCCAGTGAGAACTGAGAACTGCTGTTGGAAGCTTCGCGCATTTGCCGTGTCCCTTTTGCTTTTTTGCATTGGAACATCCATTGCGAGTTTGCTCATTGACAGATATGGTTTATATAATGATTGGTCCACCAGCATCTTCATCATTCTTATTGAAGCAGCAATTGTGTTCATGGCAAGAACAATCAGGATGTGCAAAGAGAACCCTGACAAAGTCTCTTTAGTTTACAGCTTGGATCTTGCCTTAGTGGTAATGCTGATTTTACCACTTATGGGATATGTGATGCGGATTGATTCTCGCAATGATGACTTGATTCTTGACTTGCAGATTTATGGCTGTGTCTCGCTACTGATTCTTTTGATACTGTGGGCAGTCAACGTATGGATCAACAACGAGAATCTAGATGATAAAATTCCCCGTGACCCTTCCCGTATTGAAAACTATCCATCTGATTCTTACTCTTTTTTGGCTCTCTACAGTCCAATAGAGAAGACAGATTTGTTCTGTTTTGGATTGCTGATCTTCCTCTTCCAAGGAACTCTGTTCACTTTCATGATACTGAGTGTGGTCTTCCCAGAGATGAGAACAATAGGTGAAGTCGATAATCCAGATTCAGATGCTGCTGATGGTGACTGGTTTGCAGGTTTCATTCCAGCCAATGTTACTAATCTTGTGCGGACAACACAGATTGTATCAATCCTCTCGTACGTAGTTTTTGCAGATGCTAGCTTGTTGGATATCTCAAAAGCTGTGGAGATGTTCCCCTCTTTGTTCCAATCAAGTATAAGAGATGACAACTACAACAGTGTACGCATTTTGGTATCATGCATTCTAAGGTTCACACAGGGTTTTTTGGCGATCTTTGCAGTCTTTCTGTTGATCATGACATCATCTGAAGTGACTGAGATCATCCTCAATTTCACTGCAGTAAGTAATGGTAGCGAAGTTGAGTTTTATCCATGACGCGATATGACCCTTCACAATGATAGTAAAACTCACTTCTTTCTCTGGATATCATAACCACAGGTCGCGTTTATTTCTAACCTCGATGAATGTGCATTTACACTAGCCAAGGCCGGCAAGTATGGATCTATGTTGGAAGCAGCAGCCGAAAGGATAGAAAATGAACCTCTGCCTACAATCATGAGGAGAAAGCACAGGCATGTGAGATATAGATTATGTATATCTGTCATCAGTGCTATTTTGTTTGGTTTGATTTGTTTTGTGTCTTCTTCACAAGAGAGTTCAGGGAGATGGACGACAACCATGTTGAGGGCCCAGTTTGAAGGGTCAAATTTAGAAAATTATGGACAATACAGTGGCTGTTATAAAATTGGTTCCCATCAACTCTCAAAACGGTACAGTTATATGTTTTTAGCAGCTAATCAACCTGATGCCCAACTTGAGAATAAAGCAAGATTTGGCTACTGCAAAGCAGACCGGCGCTGGGTTCTCTTTGAGGAGGGAATTGAAAAAAATCTAGATCCCTGTGATGTGGGTTCTCGTGAGATTGCCCATTCAACGAAGACCGACAAATTTGACATATCCACATCTTTGGATGAAGCATGGTATTCAACAAGAAATGCTCCTCTGGACATAAGTTTTTCAGAGCTTGGACAACATCAACACAAATGTCTTGACTTCGGCAATGGCATATGTGATCATGACCTAAACAAAGCGGCACTTAAATATGATGAGGGTGATTGCTGTGCTGCCACATGCTTGCATAAATCTGGTTGTGGGAATCTGAGCTCTACATTATTTTTTGGTGTACGCATTGACTCAGTATATGGATTCCCAAGCTGCAAGGATCCAGATATGGCACAGGTAGGAGTTGGTATAAGGCTTGATGAGATATTAGCAGGCAATCCAAAATCAGATCCTAACGTATCACTTGAGTGTGATGGCAGTATAGTATTTTCAATCCCTCTTGAACAATCAATGAAGGGCAACAGCCAAACAGTCATGGTTTCTAATGCAGGAGCAAACTGTACGATGAAGGTTACAGAAATACGCAATAATGAAAATCCATCATGGATGATTTATTACAGTATATTTGACCCAGATCGTCAATCTCTTGATGTCAATGGAGGAATTGTATCTACCAAGAACCAAGACTACTTCTTTTCAGTCTGTAAGTAAGGTGTTCTGGCCTCTCGCTGAAAGTAACAAAGATTCACTTATTGAAGTCTCATCAATTTTCTAGATGCAATGCTACAAAACAGATCGGTATCAAGCCGTTACATTGAGCTATTAACGAAGTCATCAAGCTTGTATCTAGGTAGGATTTCGTTGTGTGAGGCAAGTTTGGAAATGTTTCATCAATCTGATCATCATAATTGTTTATTTTTGTTCATTCTGTGTTGCAGGGGGAAATTCATTCCCAGGCTCTCTACCAAGTGAGATTGGCATGCTTTCCCAGTTGTCTTACTTGGACCTGGGTAGGTTTTCTTGGACTGAGACATTTGAAAATGTAATGATCAAGTTTGGAAATGTTTCATCAATCTGATCATCATAATTGTTTATTTTTGTTCATTCTGTGTTACAGGGGACAATTCATTCACAGGCTCTCTACCAAGTGAGATTGGCATGCTTTCCCAGTTGTCTTACTTGTATCTGGGTAGGTTTTCTTGGACTGAGACATTTGAAAATGTAATGATCAAGTTTGGAAATGTTTCATCAATCTGATCATCATAATTGTTTATTTTTGTTCATTCTGTGTTACAGCGGACAATTCATTCACAGGCTCTCTACCAAGTGAGATTGGCATGCTTTCCCAGTTGTCTTACTTGTATCTGAGTAGGTTTTCTTGGACTGAGACATTTGAAAATGTAATGATCAAGTTTGGAAATGTTTCATCAATCTGATCATCATAATTGTTTATTTTTGTTCATTCTGTGTTGTAGATAATAATTTATTCACAGGCTCTCTACCAAGTGAGATTGGCATGCTTTCCCAGTTGTCTTACTTGGACCTGGGTAGGTTTTCTTGGACTGAGACATTTGAAAATGTAATGATCAAGTTTGGAA
Source organism: Pseudo-nitzschia multiseries (assembly GCA_037355745.1). Classification (NCBI taxonomy): domain Eukaryota; phylum Bacillariophyta; class Bacillariophyceae; order Bacillariales; family Bacillariaceae; genus Pseudo-nitzschia; species Pseudo-nitzschia multiseries. The sequence continues at coordinate 31,009,981 of CM074782.1, forward strand.
ATGTTTCATCAATCTGATCATCATAATTGTTTATTTTTGTTCATTCTGTGTTACAGGGGACAATTCATTCACAGGCTCTCTACCA
>CM074782.1:31010565-31079748 GCA_037355745.1 Pseudo-nitzschia multiseries
CTCCACCAGAGCTGAAGGACCTCACAAAATTCAGGGAATGGGAGGAAGGCTTCCGACAAAACTTGAGATACAGATTCAACTCTGAGGGTTTTCCAATCTTGTATGTCATAAGACCCCAAGAAAAGGAAGAAGTTACTGATGAAGCCAGGGCTGGAACAGTCGGGCAAACTACAACAGATACTTATCCAACTTGGAGTGATTACAATGAAAGATGTGGTGTCCTGTCAGGTCCCCAGTATGATGAGGACAACAACGTCGTCTGGAGGTTGCTGTGTGATGCAACTAGAAAAGGTCCCGGTTGGGAATATGTGGCACATTTCCAAAACACTGCACTGAATTCTGGTAATGCCAGAAACGCTTTCATTTCTCTCATGCAACACGCTTACACCGATACCAATATCACTATGGTTCTGAATAAGACATATCAGGATATGAAAGATTCACACTACACTGGAGATTCCAAGGGTTATGACTGGAACAAGCACAAGCGCAATTGGACTGCTTTCCATGGAACGATTTTGAGATTTGAAAAGAATCATAATGAAAGAAGATTTGTCTGGGATTTTATCAATTCAATCAGTGACGAGCGACTTGATGCTGCAAAAGCAGATGCAATTGATGAGAGCAAAGACTATCGTGACAACTTCAATGAATGTTTGATTCTATTCACCAATCGTCTTGGATTGAAAAAGCTTGCAACAGGGAAGAATAAAAGAGGTTCCAGAAGTTTGTATTCTATGGGCACAACCAGCAACAAAAAGCAAAAGACAACTGGAACTTTTACAGGAAAAGTTGAGTGCAAGCCTTACCCAACAAGTGTTTATAAAACAATGTCAAAAGAACAGCGCCAGGAGCTTTACCAGATGAGACAGGCTAAAAAGAAACGAAATCTCAAGGCTGCTGAGACCAAAAAGAAAGAAACTGAAAATGAAGGCGCTGGTGACAGTTTTGGATCAAAATCTAAGAAATGACATAATAACCGGACACTATCACTAGAACACAAATTGTTAAAAATGGTGAGCCGGTCATTATACCAGATGAATGTCCCTGTAGGTTTTGATGATGGGGAAAGTGAAGAAGGATATTGTGAGTTAGACTCACATGCAGATACTACTGCAGCAGGAGGCAATATGGTATTGCTGAATCCTGATCAAATCACAACACACGTTGATGTTGCACCTTTTTCTGAAGAGTACAAGCCCATCAAGAAAATCCCCATTGGAAGCTGTGCGACTGCATGGACAAATCCAACATCAGGCCAAGTATATATCATAGTGTTTCATCAAGCACTGTACTTTGGGGACAAATTGAAAAACAGCTTGATATGCCCAAATCAAGTGAGGGACTGCAATTTCAACTCTGTTGAAGAAACACCTCGCCAATTTGATCCACGATCCAAGCATGGAATTACAATTCAAACTCCACTGGAGGATGATGATCCGAAGAAAGTTTTTATCAAACTGAGTATGAGAAATGTGATCTCATATTTTCCCACAAGAAAGCCCACAAGAATGGAACTTGATGAATGTCAACATTTGATAGCAACAAATGATACTCCCTGGGATCCACATTCACTGAAGTTCAGGATGGCCGAGCTAGCCATTGACAATGGAGATCCAATTTCAGGGGACCAATTCAGCCTTCAAGCTATGTCAACCGAAGAGGACCAAGCAATGGAGGAAAGTTCTGTTGTAACAGAACCTGCTAGTAATGTTACAGATAACCTCCCCAAGACCAGCTTAGGAAAAGATCGGCATCCAAGTGTCATGCAGCAATGCAAACTGATGAGGGTCCATCAGGTATCCACAAGGAGAATGCTAACCGAATGCCAGATTGCAACAGATGGAAATATTGCTCATCGGATTTCTTCAGTAAGGAATATTTCAAGCGCGCAAAGGGTAGACCAATTTTTGTTTGATGATACAGAATTTGACTTTATGGAAGCTCCTGACGAAGAATCAAAACAGGCCCCTAGCTTGCAAGAAATTGACAATACACTTGAGAGAAGGTCTCTTGACAGAAGAAATCAATGGGGGCCATCAGTGATAACAATTGAAGGTCCGAACAAAGTTGACTGTGAACGCCTAGCCAAAACTTGGAACATTAGTTTCAAGAAAGCTGAACAGACACTGAAAGTCACGACGCAGAAGGCACTCAGGAATTTGCAATCACCATTGATGAAGCGACTTCCTACTCAGCGCTTCAGGAACAAGAGAGTCGCACAAGGAACCTGGTACACTGATACCTGGCATGCAAGAACCACGAGTATTATGAGGCAAGAAAAATGCGCACAGATCTTTACAAATGGAAATGGGTTTGAAGTATTTATACCAATACAGGACAAATCACAAGCCCACCAAGGACTGAAGACATTTGTTCATGAAATTGGAATTCCAGAGCATTTGATTTCTGATGGTGCGCCAGAACAAGGATCCCCAAGAACCTACAAAACACACTGGAATTCAATTGTAAAGCGCAACCATATCCATCAGACATTCATCCAGCCACATTGCCCATTCCAAAATCGAGCAGAACAAGCAATTGGCCATCTTGGTAGCGCAATCACAACCAAGTCTGCAAAGAAAAAGTCACCGAGAAGATTATGGTCATTTTGTGGTGAACTATGTGCTAATATCAGGCAGCGAACGGCCTCCAACAACCCTTCTTCAATGGGGAGAACCCCATTTGAATTGGTCCATGGCTATAGACCGGATATTACATTATATACTTCATCAGAATGGTATGATTTTGTGTTTTATTATGAAAAAGGTGATTCTTCCACCCGAGGTGTTGAAAGGCTGGCGCGATGGTTGGGTCCCTGTGGGAATAGGGTAGGTGGGGGAGATTGTTTTTGGCTACTGCCCGAGTCGGCAGTACCAATATCTACAAATTCAATAAGGCCTGTCAAGGAATATGAATGGAGGGATAGAGATGTCCTAAGAAGAATGGAAGCGATCGACAAATCAATCGAATCCAAGATTGGAGATGAAGTCAAGGACAGCGCATCATTCTTCCAGGAAAACTACCCAGAGCCCCAAATAGAGCTATTTGAGAATCAACCAGTAAAAACACCGGATATGAAACTCGAAATGGCTGAGCCAGAAGCATCAGTAGAAGATGTTGATGAACCAGATGAATATCTGGGAAATGAAGTGATCATTGAAAGAGGTGATGAAAGACTCAGGTGCATTGTCAAGGACAGGGTTCGCGACTTGCAAAACAGACCAATAGGAATCAGAAATGAGAATCCCATACTAGACACAAGGCTGTATAAATTGCAACTACCTGATGGTACCATGGAGGAATACACGGCAAATATTGTTGCAGAAAGCCTATACAGCTCTGTTGATGATGATGGGAGGATGTTCACTCTACTAGATGAGCTCATTGACCATGAAAAAGACAACACTGCTTTAGGTGACGAGGAAGCAACAACTATAGCAAAAAATGGCAGGAAAACCCATAAACCTACAACTAGGGGTTGGAGGATTTTAGCCAGTTGGAAAGATGGTACTGAATCTTGGTGTAAGCTAAGTGATGTGAAGGAGTCATTTCCAGTGCAATTAGCCGAGTACGCAGTTAACAATAATCTTGAAAAATCACCAGCTTTCAGATGGTGGGTGCACAAAATTTTGAGAAGGAAGGATAGAATCCTTAAAGCGGCCAAAACAGCAAAGTATTGGTTGAAGACTCACAAATATGGAGTTGAATTGCCACATTCAATCAAACAAGCGCTGGCCATTGATAAGAAAACAGGCACTGACCACTGGGAAAGAGCAATTCATAAGGAAATGACAAATAATATGGCAGCGTTTGAATTTTCTGATGATGATGTTATTCCAGTTGGCCATAAACAGATAACAACCCACATGATTTTTGACATCAAGCTTGGGTCCCTAACAAGGAAGGCCAGGTTGGTAGGGGACGGCCACAAAGTCCCTGCAGTGGCCAAAGAAAATACTTATTCATCGGTTCCCAGTAGAGACTCAGTAAGAATATTCTTTCTGCTGGCAGCGCTGAATGATTTAAAGGTTCTCTCAGCTGATATTCAAAATGCATATTTGACAGCCCCGATTAAAGAGAAATACTTCCTAAAAGCGAGAGAAGAAGATGGTTTTCCACCTCACCTTGCAGGAAGACCTTGTAAGATTGTCCGGGCATTGTATGGACTGCCGGTTGCTGGTGCATCTTTCAGGTCATACCTCACCCAGCATTTGAGAGATCTTGGGTATTCACCGTGCAAGGCAGATCCGGATGTGCACTTAAGAATTGAAACCAGGAAAGATGGATCCAGATACTGGGCAATGCTCATTGCATATGTAGATGATATCCTATGTTCTGGTGAAGATCCAAAGTTCCAGCTTGAAAACATTGAACGAAAGTTCAAATTGAAGGATGATACGATTGAAGAGCCAACTCTATATTTGGGAGCTGATATTGGGAAATTCTACTTTGAAGATGATTCAAAGCCAAGATGGTCATTATCAAGCACTAAGTACACAGCGAAAGCTGTTGCAGCAGTCGAACAAGAGTTAGGAACTGAAAAATATGGCTACAAGTATCTACCAAAATCAGCATCAAGTCCACTGTCACATGATTATCGACCGGAAATTGATATATCAGAAGAATTGAATCCTGAATTGCAAAATTACTATCAAGGTTTAATTGGAGTTCTCAGGTGGATTTGCGAATTAGGAAGACTTGACATAGTAATGCCAGTGTCACTGATGTCAAGGTATTTGGCACAGGCAAGGATCGGGCATTTGAATCAGTTGTTTCACATATTTGCATATTTGAAAAAGTACAACAGGTCAAAACTGGTTTTTGATGATACTGTACCAAGTGTTGATGAAAGTAAATTTCAAAAATGTGACTGGTCTGAATTTTATCCTGGCGCCGCTGAAGTCATACCAGCAGATATGCCTGAAGCTTTGGGAAAACATGTGACGATGAGCTGTTTTGTCGATGCTGATCATGCCGGATGCAAGGCAACAAGGAGATCTCATACTGGTGTTATTATCTTCATTAATAATGCACCGATCATTTGGTTTTCCAAAAGACAAACGACAGTTGAGACATCAACTTTTGGATCTGAAATCATTGCTTTGAAAATCGCAATCGAATTGGTTGAAGGTCTAAGGTACAAGTTGAGAATGATGGGTGTTCCAATTGATGGTAGCACAAATGTGTATTGTGATAATGATTCAGTTGTTACAAATGTTACACGACCTGAAAGCCCATGTAAGAAGAAGCACAACAGCATTGCATATCACAAAGCTCGTGAATCTATTGCAGCAGGAATTATCAGAGTTGCAAAGGAACCAGGTTCAACAAATATTGCTGATTTGTTTACAAAGCTAATGAGTGGCGCTGTTTTCAGAGAACATTGTTCTCGTTGCATGTGGTAAGAGATTTGATAAAATCAATCATTCGATGGAATGTTCGATCGATCGTTCGATTGAAGTAACAAGTTGATTTTCTAAGTTCAATAACGGAAAAAATGAACAAATCGTCCTGCATTGAGCATTTCGAAAATGGATAATTTGATCCATGAATACAATATATCAAACTGGCAAGGATCAGGGCAAAATGCCATGATGCGAGCCAGAATGAAAGGCAAAACGCCACCCCATTTTTTTTGATAGGGCCTCTGATGGTAGACTGGATACAGTTTGGTATTCAACTCACGATGAACATATTAAGCCATAGAATCCAGCCGCTTAACGGTTGGAGGATTTATGACTGAAGGGGACTGAAAAGAATTCACCGTGTAACGCGTACTGTACGAAAAGTCATAAGGGCAAATAACCTTATTCGTAAGGTTATTTAACTTGAGTGAATAATCGTCGGCGTTTCATGTGGTTTGTCTCTTTACCAAATTTCCCCATCAGCTCACTCTTCGAAGAATTAACAACTCTAAAACACTATCATGCCCTAAAATCTACGTACAACCTAGTACTAATCCTACATGATAAGGTACAATAACATGTGATATTTACTGAGAATATCACGGTGAATTACGGTAACAGAAAGACCGATCGAAGATGGTTTTGCGTGTGTTTTGTGTCTTAAGATTGCATGTGTTTTGTATGCTAAAAATTACACGATGACGACGAGTAATTTGACGACGAGTAATTAACCTGTCGATCAAAATCGACGAGGACGATTGAACTGTAACAACAGTTGTTCTACTCACTAAGTCAATCGATCGTAAGATCGATTGCATTTGTTTTATTACTGTTATGACGCACTTTTTCTATTTTCAAACAATAAAAAGATTGTCTCAAATACTGATAACATTTTACATTGCCAATGACACCTACGACTAATAGTGCTCGCAAGCGCGGTGCCAACCCAAATTCAAATGAGAAAACGCCTACGACTAATAGTGCTCGCAAGCGCGGTGCCAACCCAAATTCAAATGAGAAAACGACAAGTTGTAAGAAGGGTAGATTGAAAGACCCACCAACCAATAGTCTTGACAAACATGATACCAATCAAAGAGATCATCGACAGGCAGTAATTAATAACCTTACAAAGGCTTTGAAGGGTGAGTCATATGGAACAGAGGAGTTTGTGAGGAACCTCAGTCTTGAGGTTACAACATGTTTCACTGCATTGTTGACGAGGGTTTACCTTGTATCAAAAATTATTGAATCCGAACCTACACCAGATTTCACGAAGTCAATGTCCCGATACAACCTTAAGTGACTTAGGGCCTATTCCCCATCAAATAAACGTCATGGTGGATTTATTTTTGATTGAAATTGACAACGGTATGACTGGAGTGTTGAAATTTTTGAGCAGGAAGCAATTAACCGATCGATTCAATGACTACGACATGGCGAACAAGTGGGATAGGTTCGAGTCACTGTTGAAGAATGTTAACGACACATCAGGCGTGGATGCTATTTATGGGCGCAACGTCGTCAACTACGTTACAATGAAGAAGTACATGATAATGTACCGTGAGATATTGGTTTGGTACATGAAGAATGTGAAGTATCCACCTGGGTCGGATATTTCGTCTGAGGATTTGTGTTTCCATACCAAAGGCGACAATTGTTCTCCCAGTCAGTTGAAAGGATACGTCAGATCAATGAGGAACTTCTTGGACTGCCTTATGGCAAAGACCTCTCTACGTGTTTCAATGACTCATAGCTGCAATCAGGTGGACTTAGACAAACATTTCAAGAAGCAGCGTATTGAATGCTTAAAATCCTTACGAACAGAAAACATCGAGTTTAAACAACTTATTGTGTCAAACAATAAGTTGATGAAGATAACGGAACGAGAAACTGCTTTTCAGGAGCTCATTCGTGAACATTGGTTACGCTTTCAAGGGAAGGCGAAAACCATTTGTACCATCATCGACATGAGACACGTCGACATCAAAGTATTGACACACGAAGGTTTTTATCAGTATTACTTACCCGAATTAATTAACAATTCATTCGTCTTGGGCACCACGGTACTTTCTGGGGAGAAGTGGGTTCCAGTAGGATTTCATCGACAAGGGGACACGAAAATTCCGGAAACAGGTAAAGTGTTATTACCACTCAATACTCAATTGGTTTTCCACTACGTCATCCACTACAAGCACACGGTCACAAAATATTACAACATACATTTCGATCATGATGAGGACCTTGTCACCCTGTCGCCATGCAAACATGGAACCGGAAAAATAGATCTGGCATATTTCAAGGTGCCGAAAGGAATCCTATATTTGGTGCATCAATGGCTTATAACAAAATTTGTCCAAAACGGGAACAAGATTGGGGTAAACGTGGTCGATTCGTTGGAAACAGCATGTAATTTGATCATTTCTCAAGTACTATGTGCATCAATGATTCGAGTCGACGGCGTTGGTTCGTCCTTTGATTGTTCAATTGACAATGTTTGTGAGAAAATGATACCAAAAGTCTTCAAAACCAATAACCAATCATTTGTCAGTTACGATCATGTGATGGAAACCATTGAAGATTTGGTATTGACCGAGAGGAATTTTCTAAAAGGAGCTATGGTCACCGAATCGACGGAGGGAAGTGTTCCGTATTTTCAAAGGAATGATCAATTGTACATTTTCCCAACGGCATGTGTTCTGAGTAAGACAAAATTTGCCCATGTCAATTTTGACGATAAACCAGAAGAACTTGTAACAGGTATTTTGGAACTGTCCGGATTGGAAGAACAACATAAGAATCAAACTTGTGTTACAAGATTCCTTCAATACGATGTTAACTCACAACAAGAGGTGCACCAACGAGTTTTTATGGAACACATTCCATACGTGTTCCGTGAGATATTCGTAATTGATCCGGAAGTTCTCCAACGTCATACTTGGGTGGAAAAATTCATTCAGTATAGCTACCTCCCAGAAATGGGTACCATATTTACCCCGCTGACAGAAAAACTAGCAATATATTTGTTGGAAAAGTCGGATGATCTATCATCGGCTAACATTGTAGTTCAATTTTTGGACGATAAGGTTGTCAACAATTATGGAAAGGGAACGGGAGAATTGAATCTGGCATTCGAACACCTCCAGGGTCGTGACTTTGTTTTTTACGAACCATCCGACTTTCTAACTTGGGATTGCTTCAAAAGATCCAAGGTTCAAATCAATGAGTTCAACAAATCAAATAACACATACCGGGTAGGATGGGTTACTTTCAATCTCAATACGACAAATGATTCCAAGCGTGGATTCATACCACCCTGGGATGATAACGTTGACGGTGACAATGTTGGCAAGACGAACAATATCAACGATGGGAGAAAGAACATCAGTGGATCGAAAGTAACCAGTAAGGGTTCGAAAAATAAGCCAAACAAATCTAAAGAATCGGGAATTGACACAAGTAAGGGTAATTCCAAGGATACTGGTTTGACTGACACAACGACTAAAACCTGTGAAAAAAAGGGTTCAAATGAAAGCGAAGAAATGATTATAGATGTTGCAAAAAATCATCTTAACGCCACTGTAACACTGCAAGTTTATCCTATCAAGATCAATGAGAAGGAAACCAAACGTGAATTCCAATGTTCTGTGCTGTTGAAAGATCAGGATCCAGAGATATTGTTTCCTATTTACGAAGTAAACGAACAAGTTCGTTATACTCCAGAAAAAAACGGACCAGTTGAAATTGGAGAAGTTTATAGGTACGTTTTCGGAGACTACGACCAATATGAACGAGTGGCGGGTTATATATGTACTTTCCACAAACGTAAGGTGGGGGAGAAACGACAATTTTGCCCATACTTTCAGATTTCCGGCCTGAAAGAAACCAACCCACGACGCATTAAAAAAGTATCGGATTTAGTAAAATGTTTCAGCAAGGATGTTGGGATTCGTGACCCGACGGATGGAAGTGAGGAGGTATCCGATTCATCTTCTGACACAACCACAACCGTGTCAGAGTACAGCACCAGTTCCACCAAATCATCCAAGATTGGATGAGTGAGGCATACTATGTTACACCAAATGCAAGCATCCGTTTGTAACTTATCCATTATACTTCATAGTTCTTTATTCAATCAATATTATGCGAAATATTGATCATGAAATTGCAGCCTAATTCGCACAATCATAAACATACTAACTAATATAACTAGGACTAATAAATTTTAAAACTGACTCAAGTATAAGTAGAAGATTTCTGGTCAATTCTGTTTCATGCATCCAATGCCACACATTTGCACTCGAAAACTGCCTAGGAATCACTATTTGGGTACATGCAGAAATGCCAGAGGGGACTAAAATTGTTCTAAATCTCATACTGACTAAAGTATCAGCCTGTTTCTTGTCCAGTTTGTTTCATAGTCTACCCCATCCATTGTATGAGCAATATTCATCCTGAAATTGCAGTCAATGCCACTCATTTGCACTCTAAAACTGACTAGGACTCACTATTTTGGTACATGCATGTCCAGGGACAAACTTTATTCTAAAATTCACACTGACTAAAGTAACAACCTGTTTCTTGTCCAGTTTGTTTCATAGTCTACCCCATCCATTGTAGGAGCAATATTCATCCTGAAATTGCAGTCAATGCCACACATTTGCACTCAAAACTGACTAGGACTCAATATTTTGGTACATGCATGTCCAGGGACAAACATTATTCTAAAATGCACACTGACTAAAGTAACAACCTGTTTCTTGTCCAGTTTGTTTCAGCACAGTGTACCCCATCCATAGTATGAACACTATTCATCCTGAAATTGCAGTCAATGCAACACATTTCCACTCTAAAAATAAGTACTAGGACTCACTATTTTGGTACATGCATGGCCAGGGACAAACATTATTAGAAAATTCATAATGACTAAAATATAAGGCTGTGACTTCTCAATATGGTTTCATAGTCTCCCCAATCCATAGTATGAGCAATATTCATCCAAACATTTCAGAAAATAACACACTTTGACACTCAAAAAGTAACTGAGAAACACTAATTTGGTTACTTGTTCATACAAAAATCAAAAAACTAATAACCAAAATTTACGGAGACTACCCAAGGTACACCAGATCTCAACGGAGGAATCGATCCACTGGACACGTTCACCACTATATCAACAACCAATTATACGTGATCGGGAAAAGTTACACTACATAAAGCTAGTCAGTTTTTGAACCATATAATTGGTGTGCACCGTCCCAATACTACAATAATAAAAAATTTATACAAAAATAATACGTAGGACACACCTCGGACATATGTCTACGGGGGAATCGATCCAATGGACACGTTCACCTCTACCGGTATATCAAGAACCAATCTTATCCAAATAGGAAAAGTTACACTACTTAACGCTAGTCTGTTTATGAGTCAGACAATTTATGTGCGTCGTACCAATACCATATTAAAAAAATAGTACCAAGGAAGTACGAAGAATACATCTTGTACACATCTCTATGGAGGTATCGATCCACCGGACACGTTCATCTCAACGATATATCAAGAACCAATTGCATGCAGATGAGGATAGTTACATTACTTAAAGAAGCTTGTCTGTTTTTGAATCAGACTATTTGCGTGCACCGTCGTAGTGTTGGTACGGGTACGTAAAAATAGTAAGAATTATGCGTGAACGGGAAAAAGCAGCCACAACCAAAAACTGCAAGTTACAACGCCTGGAGAAAACAACAAATACCAACTTTATGATGCGGCGTGGGAGTACAAACGTTAGGTGTACTGTGGTACAAATAGGTGCATGACTGCGTTACAAATGGGAAATAACAGGAAAATGAAAAGCAAAACACCGAAACCGACACACAGAACAACAGTTGTGCCAACCCGGGGTACTGTCTTCTCCAAGGATTACAACAAACAGATGCACGAGCTAAACCACGATGATGTAAACAACGACGGAAACCCGTTTCTATATCATTTCGAAACAGGATTTGATGCCTTGTGTGCCAAAAACGGACACTTGGTTAACACAATCCTTAGTGGATGCCAGAAATTAGAAGAAGTGCGACAAAGACTCAACAGCAAAAAAGGACATTTCGAGGAGGACGAAGCTTTGAACATTTGGGAACAATGCTTCAAGTACATAACCGAGGAAGTATTTCCCGACTACAAAGAAGGGAACACTGACGGGATGGACCATGTATGGGCAATGGGAGTCATTCTTGCATACATTACATGTGGTTATCCCGCATTGAAAACATCGGAAGACATTAAGTGCTACGACAACGTGGGTATTGGACCGGAAGTAAAATCAATAGAACGAGAGAGAATGATACAAGACGGTCGTACTTTCCCGGCAAAAAAATGGAGTAATCTGACACCGGAGGCAAGAGAACACATAAAAGAATGTATACATTACCACCCTGGGAACCGTCCTTGTATGACGTACATTTGGTTCAACAACTGGCGCAAAATGACGAATGAGGCAATCATCGAAACTGACAGATTGGAATGGTATTGCAGATCAAAAGACGATAACGAGTGGTACTCAACACAAGAAATATTGCCGCCAATTAAAGAAGAGAACATAAATAACAAAAACACGGAAAAAAAATGTACCAAACATAAGTGGGATTCGTTCATGAACAAAGCAAGAAAACAGTCAAAAAAGAAAAAACGGAAGGTAAAAGAAGTGACAAACAGGGGGGGAAAGAGCGAACAAGACGAAAACGAGTGGAAAATTGAGAAATGGCTAAGTCTTTACGAAAAACGTTGGAATTCGCCGGAAGATTTAGAGGAATATAACAACTATCCCGTTCCTTGTGGAGCATGGGGACGCGTGAAACACTAACTCTGCAACTCTGTAAGGATTCCATTACAAAAAAAACAATGACAATATCGAAGGTATCGCCGGTACAAATTAAGTGCAAAAAATAGAACGGAAATTATGTAAAATATCACCTAAAAAACATATACATTCAAAAAAAATACTCATCAGAAAGCAACAAAACAACAACAACAAAATTCCATCCGTTTAACCTACAAATTGTGATCCAATCCATAATTAATTAAGGGGGGAGTGTCAACCACCCAAAATATAGAATTTACTGCAACGCCGTTGCAGAAAATTGAAAAACAATAAGTAGATAAATAAATATGGAATGATATGGTACCGTAGGGTAAGTACGGTAGGGTAGGGAAGAACAAAATGTTCGGGTCCGCGCCAAAATTTTGAGGACTCCACATTCCAGAATATCACGGCACGCTCGAAAATAAGATAGGCAGGCGACAGTACAAGAACAACACTCACAGATAGTACAATTAGTTGAAATACAGCTATTCCTTGGAGACAGTAAATCAAGAGCTTACAGTGTGTACAGTAGGAATGAAAAAAAATTACCAAACGATGCCTACAAACAACATTATTATCATAAAAATAGCGCGCCAAATCAATCAAAGGTAAAAACGGTAAGTTTATGTGCACGAGTTAACAAAAAAATTATGGTGGAACTGAGTACTATTTGCAGTCCGGTGACAGGTAGAACCTTTGTTACCAATAACACAAACAGCCCAAACAGCAGTGTATCGGGAAGTGACCTAACAAACACAAACGATAGCCAAACATATACAACCACCAACAGTAGCAACAGAAATATTCTACAGACAACAAAACAATACGATAACGATAACTTGGAAAACAACATTGTCAAACACGTCAAAGAAAAAGCATTCAGGAAATTTAAATTCCCGCCAGAGATTACATTCGTGAAGGCGACGATATTCAAAATTGTAAAACAAGCGAATAACAATGAAATACCAAATACGATTGATATAAAAGACCAAAAGTGGAGTGGAATTTATTGCCGTGCAGTGACTGCGTGTAGGCACAATGCTCAAACTCTTGCCAGGAAAAACTACAAAGGTACGCAACCAACAAGAAAATGATTGCCGGCATGCAATAGTTCATAAGCCATTCTAACATTTTGGTCCTATGAACACTGACACGTAGACGATAAAAGAAACAACCTGATACCAGATAGTTTCCCAGGAACGGTTCTAATCACGGACACACAAGACGTTAACTCAGAAAATAGGTACCAATTGCACGAAGACTATCGGCGGAAAAATTCACCAGAATTCAAATACTTCATTAAAAGAATTCTTGGAGCGGTGTCACCAAAACAGACAGACTTCAAAAGAAAATCAGTCAGAATGACAATCAGTAACATTTTCACCCCAAGCGATGAAGCTTTTGCATTGCTTTTCCTTTACAACGACTACGACTCGTGGATAAACACAACAAAGGGCACGAGGTTGAGAAAAAAATTCACTGACGGTAAGTCTGGAAATAAGGAGGGGTGGAGTAACGAGGGACAAGATCTTTACGAATACCTAGTAAGCGAATTAGAAGAACGAAGGGAGGAACAACAGTCAAAAGAATTAGAGACGGAAATACTTAAAATGTACCAAAAGCAAAATGGCAATCGTAAACAACAAGATAAGGAGGAGAACAAAGAGGGAAAAACACGGAAGCGAAAACGTACCTTGGTTGAGATTCTAGGCGAAGATGATGAGGACTACAAATTTTTCATGGAATACAATAAAAACGAACAAGAGTAATGGATGATATCAACATCAATAGTAGAACGGCTAGTTCATTATTATTTTATGGTTTGCACAATATTGTTCCGGGTCTTCTGTTCGAATATAATACAATAAACAAGACAATTTCAAAGGCTGATAAAATACTTTCGTATTTGTTACAAAATATGTTTGTTGTATTTCCGTATTTGATAAGCGTAGCGTGAATATTGTAAAATGTCGGAGAGTATTGCAAATGCGGATAAAATATTTTCTTATTAGTACAAAAATATGGTTGTTCGATTTTGATATTCGATAAATGTAGTGTGAGTATTGTGAAAGCAACATAACAGAATACATTGCTGGTTATCAAGAAGCTCGTATATTTGTTCAGAAAATGGTATCAACGCTACGACAATATCAGTGTACATAGAGGATATTATTACAAAAGATGAGTTTCGTGTGGAAAATAAAAAAAATTCAATGGCGAGTAAATATTAACGGGGTAAGCATGAAACAAAATTGTAGAATAGAAAAATTTGGAAGCAACCATGAAATAGGGGGTGAAAATATGGATAGGAAAATAGTCCTACTTGAAATTGTTGCGTGCAAAAATAGGTAGAGAATTATTTATTGTGCGCGCAACAAAATGTTTCGGAATATTTTAAAATATCGCACGAATTTTACGAAAGCACGAGCATCGTTTATGTGACGAAGCTGTCACCGGTATCCTGCATTTTGCAAACAAGACCCCCATCATGTGGTTCTCCAAGAAGCAAGCAACATCTGAAACAGCCACATTTGGCGCTGAATTTGTATCTGCTAGAACCTGCATTGAGCAAATTGTTGACATTCGTCAGTCATTCAGGTACCTTGGTACTAGAGTACATGACACGTCATACACATGGGGAGATAATGAAAAGATGATCCAAACCTCCACATTTCCATATGCAAGGCTCCATAAGAGGCACCACATTCTTTCATATCACTATGTCAGAAGCATGATTGCTAGAGGCTTCATCCTCATGCAACATCTTGCAGGCAAGGATAATTGTGCTGATATCCTCACCAAGCATTGGGGACACTCAGTAGTGTATCCTTTACTCAAGCCCATCTTTCACTACTGTGGAAACACCGGTGATTTGCTGCAGGATGACTGCACCGGATATTAGAGGATGCTTTCCTGCGGACACATGGGGAGTATTAAATTCCTTTCGTGTCTAGGTTGGTAGAGGTACGAGATTTGAAATAATGAGACCTCGCGAATTACTAGGCTCATTCTTACGATCGAGTCCGATACTTAACTGGAAGAAAAAGAATCGATAGCTCATTCTTACGATCCAGAATCGGTACTTAACTGGAGAAGAAGAATCGATCGTCACCCAAGTTTGATACTTAGTGATCCAAGGAAGAACACATGCCAGATATTAGCATATGCTATATTTTGTTAAGTGTTCTGTTTTCAAGAAAAGACAGCAGAGGTTCGAAGCGCTGCTCACGAACTTGTTACTTGTTTTCTGCTGTATAAAATACGTGCTGTATTAGCGGCAACACGTTACACGTTATATCGCATTGTATTAGCGGCAACGCGGTCTTTAAAGTGCTATCTTGCTCCCCAGCAAGATAAAGCGCATACTTTTAGATTATTTGATTATTCAACCTTAAACCTTGCACCGGACGCCTCCTTTGCGTCCCATTTGTAGAACTACAAGCCTAAGATCTAACTGATTGCGTCGATTGGTCGATAGTCAGAATAGATCTGATTGGATTCGCATCCAGTCGTAGTGGATATCAGAGAAATATTAGAACACAACAGACCGGCACCCCAACCGGCCTGCAGCTAAAGCTCCCGTTGCTCTTCCTTGCCTTTGGATTGAATCAGCTCAACAGCCAGTTTCAGAAGGAAATTGACAAGTTTGTGTGTCACCACCTAATTAGTGCATTTGGGTACTAAGAATTTTCAACACCAAAAAGGTTACATGGGGAGACCAATATTAAATTCCTTTCGTACGTATGGGAACCACAGGCCGGTACTTGAACTTACGTAGATTTCTACGTAATTTACAGTACTACAGCTGGAGTGGTACGATAATACCGACGAGTCATATGCACCTATGTAAGCAAGATTGGAGAATCTCTGTAAGCAGGATCGAGTCATACGCACCTCTGTAAGCAGGATTGGAATATTCTTCTATCTACAGAATGACCGGGAAGGCCCATTTCCTTTCTGTTTTCACGATCAAAGTTCGATACTTAAGATCAGAAGCAAGGTTCGTTCACGATCGAATTGGAATGTTCAATGACTGCATCCAGCTCATATCTTATGGAAAATGACCGGGAAGGCCCATTTCTTTTCTGTTTTCACGACCGAAGTTCAATACTTAAGATCGGAAGCAAGATTCCTTTTGTTTTCATGACCAAAACAAGGTGAATTGCCTGGTTCCGGTATAGCCGTTTGATACCTCCAATCATGTGTTTCGATATTCAAGGAGGTTCGAAGAAGCTTCCTGTAACAGCTGCTTCAGTGATCACGATTAGAAGAAAGCTTCTCATGATAGCACGTGATTCTACAGTGCTGTACGATTAGGAGGAAGCTTCTCATGGTAGCAGTGATTCTACAGTGCTGTACGATTAGTGGTGTACTGTATTCATCACTGCACTAAAAGAGATATCATGCTCTCCAGCAAGATTACTCTCTTAGCTCATACTTTTAACATTCAACTGATTTATATCCCAAAATTCACACTAGTTGCTACCAACTACTTGTAATCTACATACTAAGGTCTGTCTCGCTGCAATCTGAATAAGTCACAGCAAGAGGAGATCTGGCGTTTCTCTAGTCTCGCCTGTAGTCCGATTATCCGTTGCCGAAAGTATCCAAACACAATTGTCACGCGTAGAGTACAATCGTTCGTCTACTCACACACTAACACAGCGTTGCTGTTCGTCAGAAGTCCTTGAATCAGACTCTCAACGAATCGGATTCAGAAGGAAAATAATAGATTAACAGTCGCAAGCTCTCAGGCAGCTTGCATAACAATCAGAACAGACAACGACAATCCGACAGCAGATCATCGAACGCTCGACTACGGCCGACGATCGATAGTTCTCTGATCTGATCACACACAAGAAAGACACCAATCGGATGCGCCGAAGTCTTTATTAGAAGCCCATTGCATTGGACACGCCAATAGCAATCTCTCCATCCAAGAATCTCTCACTCGACAGATTCCAATTTCTCCACGTCGCAATCCAGGTGACACACCCACTGTGACACCATATCTCGTATCAGGACCCGTCGACGCCCATTTGATTGTGCTAAGCACCATAAACCACCGACTGCAATTGTTCCATCGATAATTGCCTTATCCGACCCATCAGACTTACGATGCTTACGATTTGATTCTACGATCAATCACCCTTTTTTTTGATACGCAACAATCTACGATCACTTCTTCATCAAAATCGCCACGCCACCGGCAGATCGTATCCCGTCATACGATCGATCGATTCTTTGATACTACGATTGATGATCACTGATTGACCGAATTTTCGTTGCGCAGACCAGAGCAACAGAAACGACAACGATTTTCGAAAACAACAACAACAATCCCATTGCCTGTTGCAAACTCTTTCTTACTATCGATTCTTTGCTGCCGACGCCAACGCCAACGCCGACAGTGACAAGAACGTATTCGCCGTAACATCGTTTAGCAACTACCATCGCCGATTGTTTCTACAGTTGTTTTCACCTCCGCGCATCAAACAGCAACAACCACGACAATAACCGATTCCACGAACGATTACTCGTCAACGACGCTGTTTCACCGCGCAGCAACACCAACACAAGAACCTACGATCAATCCTTTGCTGCCGACGAAAACGGCCGACGACGATACCGAGTATTGTTGACACGCCACCACCGATCGGTTATTTGTCAACAACACCTATTGCTGACAACGTCTCCACCAACGACGACGATCCGATTAAAAGAATTTTTCGTAGCTTCACCACTTCAACGACCCGTCGTATTGCATCGAAAACAATTCTCCACGTTATTGTGAACATACTGGTACCATCCTTGTCCCCTATCTCCCCATATTGACAGAGATATCGAATTTTCTCCGACACGAGTCCATAGTGCCACTATGTCCATTTACGATCCTGATCTCAGACCACTGTTTCCATCATTTGATTCGAAACTTGCACACGTCCTACATGCAACACTGGATGTTCCCCAAGAAGCATGCAACCACATTTGTGAAGTTCTCATTATAGCAGGAGCAACCACCTGGGACCATTTCATTTGTGACATTCATGAATATGCCTACATTGCTGACGAATATGGCAAAATTGTTGACCTAGAATACCAAGCTCAGACCGACACCCGTCCTACCAGAGTAAAAGATCAACACACATTAACTACATTTGTTGATTTTATAAATGATATCATTCCCCAAGCTGGCTGTTACTGGTATGACCACAATCAGTACACCCGGGACGCTTTCCTTGCATTTTGTCATGAGTGTAACCAGCACCCTGAACTGACTGCTTTACAAAGGGCTAATGCAGAAATCCCTTTTGAGCCATTACCACCTGTTACGGCTCAAGTTCCTCTGGCATCACAACCCATCGTACAAGCTACACCTTGCATGACAAAACCAGTCTTACCACCGACGTCACCTCCATCACCAGTCCTATCACAGGCACCCTCTACGACAACAACACATGTTTCTACGACGATTCCAGGACCGGCATCATCTTCGGTATCCGCTTCCGTAACGCCTCCAGTACCTGTTCTCGTCACGCCTCCAGCACATGTTTCGGTTACAACTCAAGCAACTGCTTCCTTCCCATCTAAAGCACCTAAACCTGCTTGCGAAACGCCTGCCATTTCTACTATTGCCAACAATGAGAACCCGCTTGGATCTCCTGAGCCGCATAAGTTAGCCCTCCCCAATACTGATCTCGTCCCTGCTTCCACAAATACTCCATCCTACACTTGGACTTATTTCCCCAGCACTAAATCAGTCCGATTCAAACGAGTAATCTCTTCAACCATTCCTATTGTCCACCCGGACACTCCACCTGGTGATGTTTTCTCTACACCGAACCATAAGCGTCACTCCCCACGTCCTTCCCCTAAGCCTTCACGTCCTTCTCCTAAGCCTCCAGCTAATACAGCATGGACGTTTCATCCTAAATCTGCTACTGTGACATTCCACCGTTCACCCAAGCAATTTTCTTCCCACAAGCCTAGTACTTCCATTCCTTTGTTGCAACTTCCATCATCTGGGGCATTTTCTCAGGATAATGTCGTTCCAACCTCAGGTCATGCCTATCCACAGCATAATGCATATTCTTGCCCTGGTCGCAAGTCTCTTTATGGAGCACAATCTTTGCCCTATGGCTTGCCTGCTGTGTGCTTCACCAAGCGGCATCGGGATGCTATCAAGCTCAAGCTGTATCATCTCCATGCTACTCTCTTGGTCGCTAATTGGACATACGATGACATTGCTTGATATGGGGAATGTCTGGATTCCTACGAATCAGATTAGATTCCTACGAATTGATCGTTTTCTACGCATTGATCTGTGACAAAGCCGCCGAGTCGATTCTACGATTCGATATACGATCACAGGGTTCAGGTTTCCACCAATCCTCTTTGATTTGTTACTCAATCATCTTTGATCTGATACTCAATCGATCTCTACCATTGGTTGAAATATATAATTGGTCCAAGTCTACTGTTCAACAGTCGATTTCTATGATTCGGGTACGATTTGATTCTCTGATCCGAGCATCCTACGATTCGATCATATTCTACGATTTAATCCAATCTACAACTGATCCAAGCCTACATTCTACGATTTGATCCTACGATTTAAGCTTCGATTACAATTGTATTTGATCAATCGCATCCTATGATTCGATTCTCCGATTCAATCTACTACGATTCGATTCTACGAGTTGATTCTCAAGCTACAATCTGATTCTCCAATCAAGACTCTGACACCAAGACGAGTACGTTTTGATCAGTCAAATAATTCTACGATCCCTTCAAGTTGGTTTCCTCCGAATCGATCTCTATGATCATCCCAAGCAAGCTTGGTATCTCCAAATCGATATCCTACAAGTCGATTATGGTGGATCTACCAATCCCTACGGATCGCTTTTGAATTTGTCCTATTGATACGATTCAATTCGAATCCATTCTCCAATCATGGGACATTCTTATCCGTTGGTATTCTTCCTGTGATAAAGTCTTCTGAATCTTCCTTTTTCCCGAGTACGAAAATGGGGCATATTGAATGCTTCAAGAAATTTATTTTCTTCTTCTTTCCGAAGTATGTGATACACTTGATCACGTGCAAGAAGATGGGGCATATTAAATTACTTCCACATATGTACTCACGAAATTTACTTGTTCTTCTTTTCGAGCTATGTGATACACTTGATCACGTGCAAGAAGATGGGGCATATTAAATTCCTTTCGTACGTATGGGAACCACAGGCCGGTACTTGAACTTACGTAGATTTCTACGTAATTTACAGTACTACAGCTGGAGTGGTACGATAATACCGACGAGTCATATGCACCTATGTAAGCAAGATTGGAGAATCTCTGTAAGCAGGATCGAGTCATACGCACCTCTGTAAGCAGGATTGGAATATTCTTCTATCTACAGAATGACCGGGAAGGCCCATTTCCTTTCTGTTTTCACGATCAAAGTTCGATACTTAAGATCAGAAGCAAGGTTCGTTCACGATCGAATTGGAATGTTCAATGACTGCATCCAGCTCATATCTTATGGAAAATGACCGGGAAGGCCCATTTCTTTTCTGTTTTCACGACCGAAGTTCAATACTTAAGATCGGAAGCAAGATTCCTTTTGTTTTCATGACCAAAACAAGGTGAATTGCCTGGTTCCGGTATAGCCGTTTGATACCTCCAATCATGTGTTTCGATATTCAAGGAGGTTCGAAGAAGCTTCCTGTAACAGCTGCTTCAGTGATCACGATTAGAAGAAAGCTTCTCATGATAGCACGTGATTCTACAGTGCTGTACGATTAGGAGGAAGCTTCTCATGGTAGCAGTGATTCTACAGTGCTGTACGATTAGTGGTGTACTGTATTCATCACTGCACTAAAAGAGATATCATGCTCTCCAGCAAGATTACTCTCTTAGCTCATACTTTTAACATTCAACTGATTTATATCCCAAAATTCACACTAGTTGCTACCAACTACTTGTAATCTACATACTAAGGTCTGTCTCGCTGCAATCTGAATAAGTCACAGCAAGAGGAGATCTGGCGTTTCTCTAGTCTCGCCTGTAGTCCGATTATCCGTTGCCGAAAGTATCCAAACACAATTGTCACGCGTAGAGTACAATCGTTCGTCTACTCACACACTAACACAGCGTTGCTGTTCGTCAGAAGTCCTTGAATCAGACTCTCAACGAATCGGATTCAGAAGGAAAATAATAACCAATCTTGCTACTGCCATAGCTTTGCTTCCAGAGGGAGTTAGAAGGTTTTACAGGTACCAGCGCCCACGAACGATTCAATCGTAAACCCGAGGTGCGAAAAAGATAGGTACCGGTACGCTCGTAATTGGTGGAGTTGTTAGTTGAACGTTAAACACTAACCCTAAGAGTTAACAACGTAACCTTCTAGACGGAGTTTATAAGGGGATTTTTTTTTTGGGGGGGGGGGGGGGATACGTAGAAATATTTAAGAAATGTGACTGAGTTATAGTTTGGGCTGGGACTGGCAAGACTTGCACTCTCTTCAAATCTGGTGGGATTTTTTATTGATGATTGAGTTACTTTTAGGTTGGGGATGGGCACGATTTGCACTGTCTTCAAATCTGGTGGGTTTTGGGGTTGACAATTGAATTATACTTTGGTTAGGGACTGGAAAGATTTGCACTGTGTTCAAATCTGGTGGGATTTTGGGTTGATGATTGAGTTATATTTTGGTTGGGGACTGGCAGGATTTGCACTGTGCTCAAATCTGGTGTGTTTTTGGGTTGATGGCTGAGTTATATTTTGGTTGGTGATTGGCAAGATTTGCAAAGTGTTCAAATCTGGTGGGTTTTTGGGTTGATGACTGAGTTATATTTTGGTTGGGGATTGGCAGGATTTCCACTGTCTTAAAATCTGGTGGGTGTTTGGGTTGATGATTGAATTATATTTTGGTTAGGGACTGGCAAGATTTGCACTGTGTACAAATCTGGTGGGTTTTTGGGTTGATGACTGAGTTATATTTTGGTTGGGGACTGGCAGGATTTGCACTGTTTTCAAATCTGGTGGGTTTTTGGGTTGATGACTGAGTTATATTTTGGTTAGGGATTGGCAGGATTTGCACTGTGTCTAAATCTGGTGTGTTTTAGGGTTGATGACTGAGTTATATTTTGGTGGGTGATTGGCAAGATTTGCACAGTGTTTAAATCTGGTGGGTTTTTTGGTTGATGACTGAGTTATATTTTGGTGGGGGACTGGCAGGATTTGCACTGTGTTCAAATCTGGTGGGTTTTTGGGTTGATGACTGAGTTATATTTTGGTTGGGGATGGGCAGGATTTGCACTGTGTTCAAATCTGGTGGGTGTTTGGGTTGACAATTGAATTATATTTTGGTTAGGGAATGGAAAGATTTTCACTGTGCCCAAATCTTGCGGGTTTTTGGGTTGATGACTGAGTTATATTTTGGTTGGGGATTGGCAGGATTTGCACTGTCTTCAAATCTGGTGGGTGTTTGGGTTGACAATTGAATTATATTTTGGTGGGAGATTGGAAGGATTTGCACTGTGTTCAAATCTGGTGGGTTTTTGGGTTGATGATTGAGTTATATTTGGGTCGGGGACTGGCAGGATTTGCACTGTGTTCATATCTGGTGGGTTTTTGGGTTGATGACTGAGTTATATTTTGGTCGGGGACTGGCAGAATTTGCACTGTGTTCAATTCTGGTGGGTTTTTGGGTTGACGACTGTGTTATATTTTGGTTCAGGATTGGCAGGATTTGCACTGTGTTCAAATCTTGGGGTTTTTTTGGTTGATGACTGAGTTATATTTCGGTGGGGGGGTCGGCAGGATTGGCACTGTCTTCAAATCTGGTCGGTGTTTGGGTTGACGATTGAATTATATTTTGGTTAGGGACTGGAAAGATTTGCACTGTGTTCAAATCTGGTGGGTTTTTGGGTCAATAACTGAGTTATATTTTGGTGGGGGATTGGCAAGATTTGAACAGTGTTCAAATCTGGTTGGTTTTTTGGTTGATGACTGAGTTATATTTTGGTGGGGGATTGGCAGGATTTGCACTGTGCCCAAATCTGGTGGGTTTTTGGGTTGATGACTGAGTTATATTTTGGTTAGGGATTGGCAGGATTTGCACTATGATGATCAAATCTCGCGGGTTTTTGGGTTGATGACTGAGTTATATTTTGGTTGGGGATCGGCAGGATTTGCACTGTGTTCAAATCTTGCGGGTTGCTGGGTTGACGATTGAATTATATTTTGGTTAGGGAATGGAAAGATTTGCATTGTGTTCAAATCTTGTGGGTTTTTTTGGTTGATGACTGAGTTATATTTTGGTTGGGGATTGGCAGGATTTGCACTGTGTTCAAATCTGGTGGGTTTTTGGGTTGATGACTGAGTTATATTTTGGTTTGGGATTGGCAGGATTTGCACTGTGTTCAAATCTTGCGTGTTTTTGGGTTGATGACTGAATTATATTTTGGTGGGAGATCGGCATGATTTGCACTGTCTTCAAATTTTGTGGGTGTTTGGGTTGACGATTGAATTATATTTTGGTTAGGGACTGGAAAGATTTGCACTGTGTTCAAATCTGGTGGGTTCTTGGGTTGATGACTGAGTTATATTTTGGTGGGGGATTGGCAAGATTTGCACAGTGTTCAAATCTGGTGGGTTTTTGGGATGATCACTGAGTTATGACTGAGTTATAGTTTGGTCGGGGATTGGCAAGACTTGCACTCTCTTCAAATCTGGTGGGTTTTTTGATTGATGATTGAGCTAATTTTAGGTCGGGGATGGGCAGGATTTGCACTGTCTTCAAATCTGGTTGGTTTTTGGGTTGATGATTGAATTAAATTTTGGTTAGGGACTCGAAAGATTTGCACTGTGTTCAAATCTGGTGGGTTTTTAGGTTGATGACTGAGTTATATTTTGGTCGGGGATTGGCAGAATTTGCACTGTGTTCAAATCTGGTGGGTTTTTGGGTTGACGATTGAGTTATATTTTGGTTGGGGATTGGCAGGATTTGCACTGTGTTCAAATCTGGTGGGTTTTTGGGTTGAAGATTGAGTTATATTTTGGTCAGGGACTGTTAGGATTTGCACTGTGTTCAAATCTGGTGGGTTGAATTTAAACAGACAAACAAAAATTAGAGACACTGAAAATACTTCATCATTGTTTTTCACCATTCAGATTCCAAAGAGCCGGATTGAGGAAAACACTGCTTGGGTGTAGCTCATATTATTCCAATGACATCAAGAATACATAATTGCTGACAGAGGATGTGTCTTACCCACAAGACTATAGTTGAGTGTGCACACCATATATTTTTCAGCAAATTGTAATTAATGCCACTTGTAATGCAACAAGTTTCAAGTTCAAGATTGAATTAATCATTGTAAGACAACAGTACCATTTCAGATTATACTTATGGAGAGAGCCTCAGCACCTTAAAGTACACCACTGTGAAACGATCTGCAAAGCAGATTTTCACACGCACAATGTACAAGTGGGCTTTGTCTCCGTAAAGCGACAATTCTATCCCCCCCTTGAAGGTGAAGGATGGATATGACATCTTACTTTGGCTGTTGATTTGTCTGCAAATTTGCATACTCCAAGAACACTACTAGTTCCATGCTACAAATGTACACTTTTGCCATACACTTTTCAACTATAACAATTCCAACAAAAGGTAGGATCATATGTACAATTCGATCCTGTGACCTCATTTGCTCATTGAATTATAGAATTGAATTATAGAATTGAATCATTGACTAGAATCATTGATTCGATTCATAGATTTCAATCGTGGAATTGAATCATAGGATGGAATCAAAGAATGAGATCATAGAATGGAATAATAGAATACTACAAATATGTAAGAAAAATACGTACACAACAACTCCACAGGGCCCCTGCAAAGCACTAATTCATACTGACTAAAGTATCAGCCTGCTTCTTGTCCGGTTTGTTTTGTAGTGTACCCCATCTAACAACCGGCAAATCGTGTTGTTAAGTAAAAACAAGATATAACCGTTACGTGCGGTTAAATATGAACGAATAAGAAAACAGACTGACGCGCGTACACATACATGAATGAGATGCGCGGCGAAACGAACAACGTACGGTCTTACGAATACAATGAATGCAATGGTGAGACGAGATTACTGATGGATCGACACTCGGGCATATGAAGACCAACAAGGCAATATAGCCAATGTAGGAAGCCGATCACAGAAAACAAAAGAATGACTCACGACCAAAGGAATTGATCATTGATAAAAGAATCGGACACAGCAAAGTATCACCAGAAAGTGGTACGCGAAAATCTAGAGGCATAGGATCCAATACTAAGTATGTCAATGATATACATGTGAATATCAATGAAATATGGGAAATATCAATGACATACAAAATGGATACGCGAAGCCCAATTATGTTAGAAACAAGCAAATGAGACATGTTTCTCCGACGAATTTACCGATGAAATATTAGTTAATCTACAACACGGGAATGCACGTGCAGTCTCATGATGGAGGATTGCTTAACACGGGATTGCATGTGAAATCCGATTAAGTATTCGAAAAAACAGAAAATAGATTAATTAACTCATAATCCGGAATTACAGTTGTTACCATCCATAGTATGAACACTATTCATCCTAAAATTGCAGTCAATGCCACACATTTGCACTCAAAAACTGAGTAGGAATCACTATTTTGGTACATGCATGGCCAGGGACAAACATTATTAGAAAATTCATAATGACTAAAATATCAGCCTGAGACTTGTCAATTTTGTTTCATAGTCTACCCCATCCATAGTATGAGCAATATTCATCCTGAAATTGCAGTCAATGCCACACATTTGCACTCAAAACTGACTAGGAATCACTATTTTGGTACATGCATGTCCAGGGACAAACATTATTCTAAAATTCATACTGACTAAAGTATCAGCCTGTTTCTTGTCCAGTTTGTTTCATAGTCTACCCCATCCATAGTATGAGCAATATTCACCCTGAAATTGCAGTCAATGCCACACATTTGCACTCTAAAACTGACTAGGACTCACTATTTTGGTACATGCATGTCCAAGGACAAAAATTATTCTAAAATTCATACTGACTAAAGTATCAGCCTGCTTCTTGTCCAGTTTGTTTTGTAGTGTACCCCATCCATAGTATGAACACTATTCATCCTGAAATTGCAGTCAATGCCACACATTTGCACTCAAAAACTGAGTAGGAATCACTATTTTGGTACATGCATGGCCAGGGACAAACATTATTAGAAAATTCATAATGACTAAAATATCAGCCTGAGACTTGTCCATATTGTTTCATAATCTCCCCAATCCATAGTATGAGCAATATTCATCCAAACATTTCAGAAAATAACACACTTTGGCACTCAAAAAGTAACTGAGAAACACTAATTTGGTTACTTGTTCATACAAAAATCAAAAAATAATAAACAAAAATTACGGAGACTACCCTTGGTACACCACAACTCTACGGAGGAATCGATCCACTTGACACATTCACCACTATATCAATAACCGATCATACATGAGCGGGGAGAGTTACACTACATAAAGCTAGTCAGTTTGTGAACCATATAATTGGTGTGCACCGTCCCAATACAATAATAAAAAATTTATACAAAAATAATACGTAGAACACACCTTGGACGCATATCTACGGGGGAATCGATCCAAAGGACACGTTCACCTCTACCGGTATATCAAGAACCAATCATATCCAAACGGGGAAAGTTACACTACTTAATGCTAGTCTGTTTATGAATCAGACAATTTATGTGCATCGTACCAACGCAATATTAAAAAAATAGTACCAAGGAAGTACGAAGAATACATCTTGTACACATCTCTATGGAGGTATCGATCCATGGGACACGTTCATCTCTACGATATATCAAGAACCAATCGCATGCAGACGAGGAAAGTTACACTACTTAAAGCTTGTCTGTTTTTGAATCAGACTATTTACGTGCACCGTCGTAGTGTTGGTGCCGGTACGTAATAATAGTAAGAATTATGCGTGTTCGGGAAAAAGCAGCCACAACCAAAAACTGAAAGTTACAACGCCTGGAGAAAACAACAAATACCAACTTTATGATTCGGCGTTGGAGTACGAATGTTAGGTGTACTGTGGTACAAATAGGTGCATGACTGCGTTACAAATGGGAAATAACAGGAAAATGAAAAACAAAACACCTAAACAGACACACAAAACAACAGTTGTGCCAACCCGGGGTACTATCTTGTCCAAGGATTACAACAAACAGATGCATGAGCTAAACCACGATGACGTAAACAACGACGGAAACCCGTTTCTATATCATTTCGAAACAGGATTTGATGCCTTGTGTGCCAAAAACGGACACTTGGTTAACACAATCCTTAGTGGATGCCAGAAGATAGAAGAAGTGCGACAAAGACTCAACAGCAAAAAAGGTCATTTCGAGGAGGACGAAGCTTTGAACATTTGAGAACAATGCTTCAAGTACATAACCGAGGAAGTATTTCCCGACTACAAAGAAAGGAACACTGACAGGATGGACCATGTATGGGCAATGGGAGTCATTCTTGCATACATTACATGTGGTTTGTTTGAGGTCGATCGAACAAGCGCGCGGAACTGAACGAATGAGACGTGAATGAATGAATAAGACGTGAATGAATGAATGAGACACGAGTGAGCAAATGAGACACGAGTGAATGAGACGCGTGATCGATTGTACGACGAGTCTTGCTTCTGCAGGAATGGACCAACATGAATGGAAGTGGGAATGAGAATTACCGCTTACCGGTTCCGGTTCTCCTTCTTACTAAAAATAGGTCCTTATGTACCGAATCTACTGG
This sequence comes from Pseudo-nitzschia multiseries, assembly GCA_037355745.1. NCBI lineage: Eukaryota > Bacillariophyta > Bacillariophyceae > Bacillariales > Bacillariaceae > Pseudo-nitzschia > Pseudo-nitzschia multiseries. The sequence goes on from CM074782.1 coordinate 31,038,706, forward strand.
GCGCAAGGTAGATCCCTACAGCCCATTGGTACAAGGACACGTGCAGCGCATCGGAGTATTAGCGGCCCGATGTGATTATTAGTGATTTAGTGTGTGCATTGGAGTATTAGCAGGCCGATACACCAATGTGGTGATTTTAGTAAAAGAGCAATTTTCTGCTCACAATTTCAAGTAACAATTTCATGTAATAACCAACAAGTTAAACAACCAAATACCGACTGTTTCACCTCCATTTTCAGAACCCTCCAAACATGGTTATCTCGCATTGAAAACATCGGAAGACATTAAGTGCTACGACAACGTGGGTATTGAACCGGAAGTAAAATCAATAGAACGAGAGAGAATGATACAAGACGGTCGTACTTTCCCGGCAAAAAAATGGAGTAATCTGACGCCGGATGTTTGGAGGGCTCTGAAAATGGAGGTGAACAGTCGGTATTTGGTTGTTTAACTTGTTGGTTATTACATGAAATTGTTACTTGAAATTGTGAGCAGAAATTTGCTCTTTTACTAAAATCACCATGTTGGTGCATCGGCCTGCTAATATTCCAATGCACACACTAAATCACTAATAGTCGGCATTGACCCGCTAATACTTCGATGCTGCACGTGTCCTTTGTACCAATGGGCTGTAGAGATTTACCTTGCGCCCGGTAGATTTGGTACATAAGGCCCTATTTTTAGTAAGAAGGAGAACCGGAACCGGTAAGTGGTAAATTCTCATTCCCACTTCCATTCCCATCTCCAATCATGTTAGTCCATTCCTGCAGAAGCAAGATGACTCGTACGATCGATCACGAGACTCATTCGTTCTTTCATTTGCGTCTCATTCATTCACTCGTGTCTCATTCATTCGTTCGTGTCTCATTCGTGCCTCATTCGTGTCTCATTCATTCAGTCGCGCGCGCTCGTTTGATTGACTTCAAACACACTCCCCTGCTTCAAAGGATAGATGGACTCGTCACTCAATGATACTGCTCCAGAACTCGTTGTAGGCTCCATGCGCTTCACCTGCCTTGGAATCTACAGTCGAGAAGCTCATGTCCTTGTTGCCTTTGGCCTTCGTGGTGTACTCATCTTTTCCGTAGAATTTGGAGCCATGCTTTTCAAATAGGACTCCAGTAAGATTCTTGGTGAAGAGGTCACTTGTCATTTCGTCGCCTGTCTTCCACATCACCTTGATGATGCCCATTTCCTTCAGCTCTCGTAGGAAATACTGTTTCACTTCAATATGTCTGGTGCAACCTGCTATGGACCAATTGTTGCAGAAATCAACTGCACCCTTGCTGTCCACATATATCTCCATGGGTAGCTTGATTTGCAATCCGAGACACATCATGACTCTCCAAATGTACAGCATGTCTTGGACGCATAGCACAGCTGCATACAGTTCGGCTTCCATAACTGACAGGGCAATGATTGGCATCATCCTTGATCTTGCTGTGACATTGGCACCATTCAGCCAAGTCAACCAGCCATTGACGCTGTGCCGTGACTCATCTTTGGCGTACTCTGAGTCACTGAATCCAATCAGCTCAAAAACGAAATCCTTGGTGCCATCCCACACTGCATTTGGGGCTAATGTGAGACCTCTCTTGGGTGTCCCAGCACAATACTTCATCACTCGCTTCAGTGCCTTCATGTGGGACTTCCTTGCTTCAGTCATGAACCTAGACAGCTCCCGGACAGCATTCTGTGTTTCGATGCGTGACCATCTCATCATATGCAATAGAATGGCTGTTCCGGACCTGTACTTGGTTTGGGCTTCCTTGGTGAGAACAGTATCGGTTGGTCCTTCACCTTCTTTCTTCAGCACTGATCCTGGCTCTGCTGGAGTTGTGGGATTGCCTCTGCATTCATCAAGCTCGAATTCATCGACGAATCTTTTGATCTTGACTGGTTGAGTCATCCGAAGGGTTCTGTTTTTCTTGTCTTGCTCGATGTGGCATCCGGCATACTCATCCATCTCTCCAACATCCTTGCATTCAAATAGGGACTTGAGTTGCTCCTTGTGCTTCAGAACTTCTGCTTCTTCACCTATGATGCAAAAATCATCAACCCATAGCAACATCAAGAGTAGCTTGTTGTTGATCCACCTGAAAAATAGACACGGGTCAGCCTTGCATCTTTCCATCTGCATGGTATGCATTGCTCGTCGCGCTTCTCTCCAGAATTGTATGGCGGCTTGAATTGTGCCATATAGCGTTTTCTGCAATTGGAGGAGTACATATGATGGGTAGAATTTCTGATATCCCTCTGGAATCTTGGTGAAAATCTATTCTCCATTCTGAAATTTGCCATTCAGAAAAGCTCCTTCCACATCCACAATGTAGGCCATAAAATTTGCCATCACCATCAGTATCATTGCAATTCGGATGGAGATATCACCGACAACAGGTGAAGACTTGTCTTGGCCATCAAAGTGCTCGCCATCTAGCTGCTTGAATCCTCGGATCGCGTTCCTGCATCTTACAGTACCATCAGGTTTCATCTTGTTGGCCCAAGTAGTATCCATGATTTTGGTGCCCGGTGGGATATTGGCTTCGTCGATCTCTTCAAAAACGCCGCACTTGACCATCTTCTCATGCTCAGCGTCAATACCCTCTGTAAACTTGTCGCGCATTGGACTGGCCATAGATTCATTGTAGTTCATGGTCTTCAGTTAATTGGTGTTGGCAAAAGCACTCCCAGCTGCGCCAACTAGACTGAGTTCACTCACGGCGCCTTCCTGAGATGGAATAGAGACTGACAGAAGATTGAATTCTCTCAGCTCGGTCATTGCCTTGTGGAACTGGAGTTCCGCATCAGTGAATTGAGCTGCATAGCTTGCCATATCTCCATAGCGTATATCCGGATTGAGATGAGAGTTTCTCACAACACGACCATATCGGGTGGTTGTTACGACATGGGGATCCTCTTCTTCTTCATTGCTGTCGTAGTCCTCATCGCTTTCATATTCAATCTTGGTTTCTTCAATATCATCAGAGTAGTAGTCATCGTGACTATCGAAAGCTGGGTCCTCTGGTGCGGGTTCAGATTCAGATTCAGGTTGAAAGGGAATTGCTGGTGTTGTGGCTCCCCCACTTGCATCCTGAAACTGCACTCGGCGAGGTCTGGTGGTGGTGCGCAAGATGGAAACAGAATCCTTTTTCATCCGCGCGTCTTCAGCGGAATATTTCTTTTGTCCACCAGGATTGGACAGGCTGGCTAACCATTGGAGTCAGTGATTTACCTTTTCATCCGCGCGTTTTCAGCGGAATACTTTCATTTCTTTGTCCAACATCGGACTGCAGGCTGGCTAACATTCGGAGTCAGCGACTTTCTACGTTTTTCTTTCTCCGCGCATCTTTACCGGAAGAATACTTTTTGTCCACCAAGATTGGACTGCAGGCGGGCTAACAATTGGAGCTCAGCAACATTCAACAGCAGGATTGGTATCGAAGAATCGATTGGGCCAATTACATACATTCAACAGCAGGATTGGTATCGAAGAATCGATTGGGCCAATTACATATATTCAACAGCAGGATTGGTATCGAAGAATTGATTGGGCCAATTACATATTTTTTGTCGGAATAGGAGTACGACACTTTACGGAATACGTCGAACGAAATACGCATCGTAATACGTTACTTTGCGGAATACGTCGATCGAAATACGCATCAATTTTACGGTTTACGTCGCACTGAATACGGCAATTTACTTACGTTGAACAGAAAATACACATGGAAATACGTATCGAAATACGCATCAATTTACGGAATACGTCGATCGAAATACGCATTAATTTACGGCATACGTATCGAAATACGCATCAATTTACGGAATACGTCGAACGAAATACGACAATTTACTTTGTGTCGGAATACAACAATTTACTTACGAGGCTGAATGGAGGAGGATCAACCAACCCGGAACCAAGAGATAGAGATCGCCTTTTCTGCAGAATCTACGTCGGAAGAGAGCAGTGTACTGTCAAGTTCAGAGAGCAGTAGCGGCACAAGCATTGGAAGCGCAAGTACAAGCAGCGCAAGCACAAAGGGCTCAAGGAAGACGAAATACAAATACAAGATGGTGGAGTATGCGGATAGCCAAGTGCCCAAGTTGGCAAAGGGGGATGAGAACAAGTTTGAGCGTTGGTACACTCAGTTTGAAGCATTCGCGGATAACCGGAAGTACCGGGATATGTTGTCTACCAAGCCACATAAGGACCTACCTCCAGAAGGAGAGCTTACACCTCGAGAGGACATGAGTACCGCGCAGAAGAAGGCCTACCGGTACCACAACAAAGCACTGAACGATCTGTACAAGGCCTTTGCCGACAACAGGACAGGCCTAGCCATCATGGAGAAGTCCAAGATTGATAGGGGGGCTACAGCCGAAAAGAATGCAGAGCTCCGGAAACAGTGGCCCCGAGGTAGAGTACATCGCGTGATTGAAGAGCTCATGAGGGAATACAGGAAAATGAACCAGTCCCGGGACCAAGAACAATTGGACATTGATCTGAGGAGTCTAAAGTTGACCATTGGCGCCCCTCCACAGGATTTGATTGAGGACATCTACGAGTTGCAAAGGAAATACCACTACAAATCTGTCCAGCCCACTTTGACACAACTCGTTGTGGCCTACAAAGCTGCCCTACCGTCCTACCTACTGATGCAGCTTACACCCTTCATTGATTTGCTGCAAGCCAATGGAACCTCTGAATTGGAGTTTTGGGAAGCTCTCAATGTCCAAGCCAAAAGTTTGTACGACTCAGCTCGGAGTATCCAAAGCCGGGGAGGTAAAGCCAAGGAGATGAGTTTGTTTGGTGCTGAAATGACCGATTTTGCTGATCCAAGGGACAAGTGGTCCACCAATGCAGTTTGTTATTGGTGCAAAGAACAAGGTCATAAAGCTTACAACTGTCCCAAACGCGCAGCAGGACACCCTCGTGCCGACGACAACGTCACCAGTTGCAACAACGGTAATGGCAATGGCAACAATGGCAACAGCAATGGCAACAACGGCAACAGCAACAGCAGCAATCGGAACCCCAACAACGGCAACAATGGCAACAATCAGAACCACAACAACGGCAACAACGGCAACAACGGCAACGGCAATCGAAACAACAGGAATGGCCACAGGGGCAGACGTTGCAAGTGTGGACTTTGTGGTGGCAATCATGGCACATCTGTCTGTTTTGAAGATGAGAAGAATGGTGCCAGACGCCCGAATGGTTGGAAATCCAAGTTGAAGGATGTCCAAGGAGCAACAATCGACTATGATTTCTGTCTCTCAGCAATGCAAACCTCTACCACGTCCCTGCAACTGCTCAATGCCCATAAGCGAGCCACCAAAGGAGAGGTTGTGCCCGAAGGATTTGATCTGCTGTATGATGACAACGTCTTTGTTTTTGATACAGGTGCAACCAGCCACAGTACCAATAGTCTGCGATGTACCACCAATTTGAGAGCTAGTGGTGCCACCATTACCACCCAAAGTGGGGATGAATTGAAAGGCTGTCAGGTTGGGGATATTCCCTGTCAGAAGATTGACAAGGATGGAAACAAGGAGTTTCAGACATTGTTGCAGGGTGTGAATTTCAACCCAAATTTTGCATTCAACCTGTTCTCAGCCAACTTGGCTTTACAGAATGGTTGGATAGCCGCCGGCAGCGACAAAACCGGATGGTCGCTCCAGAAAGGGAATCTCCGAGTGAATTTGGATATTCAGATCCCCACCTACACGAGCTGTGTGTGGGTTGGCCATTTTGATCGCATTGTCCATCCTACCAACAACATTGACATCAATGCAGCCACTGCTACCACCACTACGGATGAAGGGACCAAGATGAACATCAACAAGGCCCATAAGCTCCTGGGACACATAAATGAGATCAGGACTCGTCGAACGGCTGCAACGCTTGGCTGGACCATTACTCGCGGTCCACTACTCCCATGTGAAGATTGTGCCAAAGCCAAAGCAAAACGCAAAGTGATTCCTACGGACAGTGAACACATTGCGGCCACCAAACCTGGAGAAAGACTCTTTGTGGATATGTCCTCAGTGAAGGCACCCAAAGCCACCAAAAGTAACAAGCTGACCGTCCCATTTATTACCAAGCCCCATTTTTGCATGATTGTTGATGAGTATTCCACATGCCGATTTGCCAATTTCTTTGCCACCAAGGATGGCATGGTTGAACCAACTTGCGCCTTGCTCAACCAATGGAGATCCAAAGGCCAACATCTCAAGCAAATTCGATGTGATAAGGCTGGAGAAAATACAGCACTTGAAGCTCGACTGGCCTCAGCAGATTGGAAATTTTCTTGCAAGTTCGAGTATACCTCAGTGGATACTCCACAGCAGAATAGCTTGGTCGAAACAGCAATCTACTGATCCGTGTGTCAAGCCATGGCTCTTTGCTCTCAAGCCAACGTCCCTAGGGAGTACCGGTTCAGATTCTTCCCCTTGGCGACGAGATGTGGTGTTCAGTTGGACTGGTTGGAGGCTGTCACTGTGAATGGCACTACTATGCCCAAGATCCAACATTTCTCTGGCAAGGTCCCTGCGTTTAGTGCCCATCTACGAACCTTTGGCGAGGCTGGAGTAGTACGAGTCAAACGTTCCACCAGTCAGATGTGCCATGATTGCCACCACAAAGTCCACACTTGCAACGTCTGCCCCTGTGGCCATTCCTGTTGTTTCGATTGCCGTTGCCGTTGTTGCCGTTGTTGCCGTTGTTGTGGTTCTGATTGTTGCCATTGTTGCCGTTGTTGGGGTTCCGATTGCTGCTGTTGCTGTTGCCGTTGTTGCCATTGCTGTTGCCATTGTTGCCATTGCCATTACCGTTGTTGCAACTGGTGACGTTGTCGTCGGCACGAGGGTGTCCTGCTGCGCGTTTGGGACAGTTGTAAGCTTTATGACCTTGTTCTTTGCACCAATAACAAACTGCATTGGTGGACCACTTGTCCCTTGGATCAGCAAAATCGGTCATTTCAGCACCAAACAAACTCATCTCCTTGGCTTTACCTCCCCGGCTTTGGATACTCCGAGCTGAGTCGTACAAACTTTTGGCTTGGACATTGAAAGCTTCCCAAAACTCCAATTCAGAGGTTCCATTGGCTTGCAGCAAATCAATGAAGGGTGTAAGCTGCATCAGTAGGTAGGACGGTAGGGCAGCTTTGTAGGCCACAACGAGTTGTGTCAAAGTGGGCTGGACAGATTTGTAGTGGTATTTCCTTTGCAACTCGTAGATGTCCTCAATCAAATCCTGTGGAGGGGCGCCAATGGTCAACTTTAGACTCCTCAGATCAATGTCCAATTGTTCTTGGTCCCGGGACTGGTTCATTTTCCTGTATTCCCTCATGAGCTCTTCAATCACGCGATGTACTCTACCTCGGGGCCACTGTTTCCGGAGCTCTGCATTCTTTTCGGCTGTAGCCCCCCTATCAATCTTGGACTTCTCCATGATGGCTAGGCCTGTCCTGTTGTCGGCAAAGGCCTTGTACAGATCATTCAGTGTTTTGTTGTGGTACCGGTAGGCCTTCTTCTGTGCGGTACTCATGTCGTCTCGGGGTGTAAGCTCTCCTTCTGGAGGTAGATCCTTGTGTGGCTTGGTAGACAACATGTCCTGGTACTTCCTGTTATCCGCGAATGCTTCAAACTGAGTGTACTAACGCTCGAACTTGTTCTCATCCCCCTTTGCCAATGTGGGCACTTGGCTTTCCGCATACTCCACCATCTTGTATTTGTATTTTGTCTTCCTGCTCGAGTCCTTCGTGTGGACGCTGCTTGCGCTTCCAATGCTTGTGCCGCTACTGCTCTCTGAACTTGACAGTACGCTGCTCTCTTCTGACGTAGATTCTGCAGAAAAGGCGATCTCTATCTCTTGGTGCCGGGTTGGTTGATCCTCCTCCATTCAGCCAAGTAAGTAAATTGTCGGATGTCGTTCCAAAAATGTCGTATTCAGATCCGAAGTAAATTGTCGTATTCCGATCCGAAGTAAATTGTTGTATTCTTGCTCGACGTATTCCGTATGCGATGCGTATTTTTTTGTAAATTGATGCGTATTTTCGTTCGACGTATTCCAATCGATGCGTATTTGGATACGTATTCCGCAAATTGTGGATTCCGATGTGTATCCGTAAATTGTCGTACTCCTATTCTGACAGAAAAAATATGTAATTGGCCCAATCGATTCTGGTGTGTCGATACCAATCCTGCTTTGTTTGTCGGCCCCTATCGATTCTGGTGTGTCGATACGGCCCTATCGATTCTGGTATGTCGATAGTGTGTAATTGATGTTAATCGGCCCAATCGCTTCTGGTGTGGCGATACCGATCCTAATCGACCCCTATCGCTTCTGATGTGGCGATACCGATCCTGCTGTTGAAAATGTCGCTGGCTCCGATGTTTGGCCAGCCTGTGGTCCAATCTTGGTGGACAAAAAGTATTCCGCTGAAGACGCGCGGATGAAAAGTAAATGTAGAAAGTCGCTGACTCCGATGATTAGCCAGCCTGCTGCAAATAAGAAAATCTCTTTCTTCTTTGACCAAGCTCCAATCCCCGGGAGCGCTCCGTAATTCTTCGAAGAATGTTTGGAGGGCTCTGAAAATGGAGGTGAACAGTCGGTATTTGGTAGTTTAACTTGTTGGTTATTACATGAAATTGTTACTTGAAATTGTGAGAAGAAATTTGCTCTTTTACTAAAATCACCATGTTGGTGCATCGGCCTGCTAATATTCCAATGCACACACTAAATCACTAATAGTCGGCATCGACCCGCTAATACTTCGATGCTGCACGTGTCCTTTGTACCAATGGGCTGTAGAGATTTACCTTGCGCCCGGTAGATTTGGTACATAAGGCCCTATTTTTAGTAAGAAGGAGAACCGGAACCGGTAAGTGGTAAATTCTCATTCCCACTTCCATTCCCATCTCCAATCATGTTAGTCCATTCCTGCAGAAGCAAGATGACTCGTACGATCGATCACGAGACTCATTCGTTCTTTCATTTGCGTCTCATTCATTCACTCGTGTCTCATTCATTCGTTCGTGTCTCATTCGTGCCTCATTCGTGTCTCATTCATTCAGTCGCGCGCGCTCGTTCGATCGACTTCAAACACCAGAGGCAAGAGAACACATAAAAGAATGTATACATTGCCGCCCTGGGAACCGTCCTTGTATAACGTACATTTGGTTCAACAACTGGCGCAAAATGACGAATGAGGCAATCATCGAAACTGACAGATTGGAATGGTATTGAAGATCAAAAGACGATAACGAGTGGTACTCAACACAAGAAATATTTCCGCCAATTAAAGAAGAGAACATAAATAACAAAAACATGGAAGAAAAATGTACCAAACATAAGTGGGATTCGTTCATGAACAAAGCAAGAAAACAGTCAAAAAAGAAAAACCGAAAGTAAAAGAAGTGACAAAGAGGGGGGAAAAGAGCGAACAAGACGAAAACGAGTGGAAAATTAAGAAATGGCTAAGTCTTTACGAAAAACGTTGGAATTCGCCGGAAGATTTAGAGGAATATAACAACTATCCCGTTCCTTGTGGAGCATGGGGACGCGTGAAACATTAACTCTGCAACTCTGTAAGTATTCCATTACAAAAAAAACCAGGACAATATCGAAGGTATCACTGGTACAAATTAAGTGCAAAAAATAGAACGGAAATTATGTAAAATATCACCTTAAAAAGTCGATACATTCAAAAAAAATACTCATCAGAAAGCAACAAAACAACAACAAAAAAATTCCCTCCGTTGAACCTACAAATTGTGATCCAATCCATAATTAATTCAGGGGGGAGTGTCAACCACCCAAAAAATAGAATTCACTGCAACGCCGTTGCAGAAAATTGAAAAACAATGAGTGAATAAATAAATACGGAATGATATGGTACCGTAGGGTAAGTACGGTAGGGTAGGGAAGATCAAAATGTTCGGGTCCGCGCCAAAATTTTGAGGACTCCACATTCCAGAATATCACGGCACGCTTGAAAATAAGATAGGCAGGCGACAGTACAAGAACGACACTCACAGATAGTACAATTAGTGGAAATACAGCTATTCCTTGGAGACAGTAAATCAAGAGATTACAGTGTGTACAGTAGGAATGAAAAAATTACCAAACGATTCCTACAAACAACATTATTATCATAAAAATAGCGCGCCAAATCAATCAAAGGAAAAAACGGTAAGTTGAGGTGCACGAGTTAACAAAAAAAAATGGTGGAACTGAGTACTAGTTGCAGTCCGGTGACAGGTAGAACCATTGTTACCAATAACACAAACAGCCCAAACAGCAGTGTATCGGGAAGTGACCGAACAAACACAAACGATAGCCAAACATATAGAACCACCAATAGTAGCAACAGAAATATTCTACAGACAACAAAATAATCCGATAACGATAACTTGGAAAACAACATTGTCAAACACGTCAAAGAAAAAGCATTCAGGAAATTTAAATTCCCGCCAGAGATTACATTCGTGAAGGCGACGATATTCAAAATTGTAAAACAAGCGAATAACAATGAAATACCAAATACGATCAATATAAAAGACCAAAAGTGGAGTGGAATTTATTGCCGAGCAGTGACTGCGTGTAGGCACAATGCTCAAACTCTTGCCAGGAAAAACTACAAAGGTACGCAACCAACAAGAAAATGATTGCCGGCATGCAATCGTTCATAAGCCATTCTAACATTTTGGTCGTATTAACACTGACACGTAGACGATAAAAGAAACAACCAGATACCAGATAGTTTCCCAGGAACGGTTCTAATCACGGACACACAAGACGTTAACTCAGAAAATAGGTACCAATTGCACGAAGACTATCGGCGGAAAAATTCACCAGAATTCAAATACTTCATTAAAAGAATTCTTGGAGCGGTGTCACCAAAACAGACAGACTTCAAAAGAAAATCAATCAGAATGACAATCAGTAACATTTTCACCCCAAGCGATGAAGCTTTTGCATTGCTTTTCCTTTACAACGACTACGACTCGTGGATAAACACAACAAAGGGCACGAGGTTGAGAAAAAAATTCACTGACGGTAAGTCTGGAAATAAGGAGGGGTGGAGTAACGAGGGACAAGATCTTTACGAATACCTAGTAAGTGAATTAGAAGAACGAAGGAAGGAACAACAGTCAAAAGAATTAGAGACGGAAATACTTAAAATGTACCAAAAGCAAAATGGCAATCGTAAACAACAAGATAAGGAGGAGAACAAAGAGTGAAAAACACGGAAGCGAAAACATACCTTGGTTGAGATTCTAGGCAAAGATGATGAGGACTACAAATTTTTCATGGAATACAATAAAAACGAACAAGAGTAATTGATGATATCAACATCAATAGTAGAACGGCTAGTTCATTATTATTTTATGGTGTGCACAATATTGTTCCGGGTCTTCTGTTCGAATATAATACAATAAACAAGATAATTTCAAAGGCTGATAAAATACTTTCGTATTTGTTACAAAATATGTTTGTTGTATTTCCGTATTTGATAAGCGTAGCGTGAATATTGTAAAATGACGGAGAGTATTGCAAATGCGGATAAAATATTTTCTTATTAGTACAAAAATATGGTTGTTCGATTTTGATATTCGATAAATGTAGTGTGAGTAACGTGAAAGCAACATAACAGAATACATTGCTGGTTATCAAGAAGCTTGTATATTTGTTCAGAAAATGGTATCAACGCTACAACAATATCAGTGTACATAGAGGATATTATAACAAAACATGAGGAGTTTCGTGTGGAAAAAACAAAAATTGAATGGAGAATAAATATTATCGGGGAATAAGCATGAAACAAAATTGTAGAATAGAAAGATTCTGAAGCAAGCATGGTACGAGGGCTGAAAAAAACGGTGGCGAAAATAGACCTACTTGAAATTGTTGCGTGCAAAAATAGGTAGAGAATTATTTATTGTGCGCGCAACAAAATGTTTCGGAATTTTTAAAAACATCGCAGGAATATGACGAAAGCATGAGCATCGTTTATGTGACGTAGTGCATAGCTTCTGGCTTTCCTCATCCAGCTGGAAACAATAATACTGCATGGACAGGTCGATTTTGGTGGAATATGTTATTTTCCTCTTCGATTCATGATGTCCTGAATTCTTGGAAGTGGAAATGGCTTTCTTTTGATTCTGTTATTGAGCTCACGGAAATCAGACACCCATCTCACTCCATTGTCCTTTTTGGGAATGATGAAAGTTGGAAATGCCCATTCCGAAGGCCCGAATGGTTCAAGAACTCCGTCTGTGATTAGACTGGCTAATTCTCTCCTGAATATTTCTTCCCTTTTGTACGCCACTGGGTATGGTTTCATATGGACCGGCTCAACGTTGTCTTTCAGATCTATGTGTATTCGCCTGTGTGGTGTTGAATTACTAAAAGATACGTGATACGTAAACGTACAAGTTACATACGTGAAACGTAGAATTTACGTATACGTGAGAATTTATGTATACGTGATACGTAAACGTGCCATTTACGTATACGCGTACGATTCCAAGATCTTCTATCACAAGCTGAGAGCAATAAGTAAAAGTGAGACGCGACCAATGTGCTGCGTACGATATGTAAATTATACATAAGCGCTCATGAGTATCAAGAGATACTTAAAGCACTGAGAAGAGGTACGAGATATGAGGATTGAACTCGCGATACGAGTATCCCCACATCCCCACACAAAGGAAAGACAAATTAGTAATTGAGAGAACAATATGGTCCAGAAACAATCCGATCATAATCTTATTGATAACTCTTTCCAACACCGTAAAATAAACCGAAATAACTAACTACATAACCCAACGACGTTTACGACCTTGGTCTTATTAGTTATCGATAAGATTACCACACCCCAATGCCAGAGGGAACACAAACCGAAGGAGTCCCAGGCCCTACAACAAGAGGAGTTACCCCTGACACCAGCATCGACGATTCCAGAAATGTAGGCTCCACCGCAATCCGGGATCTGAGAGACCAACTGGTAGAGCTCAAACAGTACAACAGGGATATACTCGAGTACACAGAAGAGCAAAACACGCAATTGCAAACACAGAACAGGTTGCTATACGACTATACCAAGGACAGTGAGGATAGTGATACCGACGATGAGATGGTCAAGAAGAAGGATTACACCGGGGTCAAGGACCATCTGGATGAGATCCAATTAAAGCCCATAGCGATACCAACGAGCGTAGATGTGTACGAGTTCAAAAAGACCCTAGCCAACGCATTGGCCGAAGTAGTATCCATCAAATACCTACAAGGAAGTGGGTATGCATTCCTGTTGGAGAGTGAGGAACATTACAAGACAAGAGACGCCGGAGCCGAATATCCCACAGCACCGACAGAGCCTCAAAAACTCGATAGCACAATAGAGCTCACCTCTGATACGTATAAACTATGGAAACGCAGACGCGCCCTATACGTGGAGTGGAACAAATATGATAGAGAGGCCCTACTCATCACCAACAAAAAGTTTCCCACCATGCTGGATGACTTAAAAGACCCGGGCTCCGAGGCATTCCCCAGAGGAACCACAGTACTGGCTACATTCCAGGCCATGGAAGCTGACCTCTGTACAACTGATGCCCAGTACCAACTTACCCACGAGCTCTCGAAGAAAATGAATGACCTATCGTACACACCGAGCCCAATCGGTCCCAAGGAGTACTTTAGGCAATTAACTAAGTATCAATGGCAGATCAACCTACTTCCGGAAACTGCAGAAGTATCCTCAGCACAAATGATCGATTATGCCCGGGACGCATTCATGCGCAGCGGACATGACCCAATTACCCTCCACAGGGTTAATGAGGACTGGAAGCAACAAAGGACAACCATAGCCCAGAGTGAGGAGTTCATACACTACAAAAAGTTCTGGGGACAACGACTAAAGGAGTTGTACAGCGCGTACCACAGCAAAACTGCAACAGCCAACATGGTGGACATACATAACGACCGACGTTTCACTGACCTCGAAGCCCAACAACTTGAGCTGGCCAACACGTGCCGTGAGATCTACTCGCGAGTATCCGAAACCACAGCGTCGACCGCGACGGCAGCTTCTACGATGACAATGTCACACCAGTGGGAAACAGCCATGGTATCGCTACAAGCAGACGTCAATCGACTTAAGGCGGCAGACGCCAGTCGCCACAGGCAGCCCGGGACAGGTCGCCCGCTCGCCCACGAGTGGAAACAATACAAATATTACTGCCACTCCTGCGGTGTCAACCTTTCGCATAACGGACGAGATTGCTTCCACCGGAGGAACAAGACCACCCACCAGGAGGGAGCCACATACGACAACCAAATGGGAGGATCCACCAGAAACAACGACAGGTGGATGAAGTGGAATGGACCCAGTCCCAATGGCGGCGGGCGTGGGGTGTTCGAGGCCCCCCTCCGGTCCTGACGGCGTGGGAGGGACCACAGTAGTAGTATACATAAATCTAGTAATCATGGTTCTACATTACCCAGTATCCTACGTGATCCCTCGCGTGATATCTTCCCACGGACACAGCGTATCGTCACATTTGCACACGACGTCGCATTTCATATCCGACCCCCACCGGGGTATGGGGCCCTGGATTTGGCGGCCACAGACCACTTTGTCCCATCAACGTACCAAGGGGGGGCACATCAAGAAACGCCGGGTAAACTGACAGTAGGTTGCGCCAATGGGAGCACAATGCACTCCACAGCGACGGATCTGTTGGACCTACCCCAGCTCCCCATTGGCGCTCGTGGGTGCGACAAGTTCAATGAAGTCGAATTACCCTTGGTATCTGTACCGAAATTATGCAACAACAGGTGTCAAGTAGAATTCACTAAGGACAACGTGAAAGTTATCGGGCCCAAGCAACAAGTTATTCTCACCGGTCAACGTGACCCCCTGAGGAATCTATACATGGTTCCCCTCCATCAACCCGTCCCTCCACCGAGGACAACTGAATCTCCAAGGGTGACGTGGGTTCGCGCCATCGAACGCGGCTCATTTGCCACGTGGCCGGGCCTCACAGCACAACGTGTCAACCGATACCTCCCACTCACAGAAGAAACAACTATGGGACACCTACAAATGGTTCGACAAGGTATACAAAGCACACACAAGCCAAACAAGACAAAGAACAAACCGACCGCCGATACAGAGCCACCCCGCGTCGACCAAAAGAACAAACCGACCAACGATATTGAGCCACCCCGCGTCGACCGAAAGAAGATACATAACGTCTGCGTGGACGTACTATCCACGAATGAAATGCAACCAACCAATCACGCAGGGCCACGTGCCAAAGACGAACCACAGGAACTCATCGCGTGGGACCTACCAGGGAGATACCCAGTCACGTCACGCCGTGGACACCAGTATGTATTCCTCATGTACGACTACGATTCCAACTATATTGACGTGGAGCCCATCCAGTCACGCAAGAGCGAAGACCTCCTACGTGGGTTCACGGCGTGCTACGCAAGGATGAAAGAGGACAATGTGAGGGCGAAAATAGTACGAATGGACAACGAAACCTCCAAGAAACTAATCGCATACATCACAAAGAACAACCTCGATTACCAACTAGCATCACCTGGGGACCATCGACTCAACCATGCAGAAAGGGCAATACAAACCTTCAAGAACCATTTTATAGCTGGGTTGAATGGGGTGGATGACGAGTTCCCGGTGGACGATTGGGACCTACTGATTCCACAAGCCCTCATTACCCTCAACTTGCTACGTGCTTCGCGCCCCAGCCCAAACTATCAGCGTATGAGCTCAGACGCGGGATCTATGACTACAACAAACACCCCCTCGCCCCGATGGGCTGTCGGGTGATCATTCATGACCGAGCGCAGGAACGAGGCGCATGGCAGGACCATGGGACAAGGGGTTATTACATTGGGCCGGCCTTAGAGCACTACAGGAATTACACCTGCGTCGGTGCTAACAGCCGCGCAAACAGAATCAGCAACACAGTGGCGCTTTCCCCAAGACTGAGATGCCACGTACCTCTTCTACTGACCGGCTGCTCATGATCCTCAAAGACCTAAAGGAGGTTACTAGTAAACCCCATCCACCAATCCCTTATATAGAACAGGGAACCCAAATGAACGAGGCCCTTCGGAGTATACAGGAACTGTTACATATAAGTACTCGAAAAAACAAGATGGGCCCAATACCAAGCGTAATAATACAACCAAAGACGCCCGCGTACCTCCAAGGGTGGCAAACGGGCCCAATACAAAATCAATCAACGAACCAGGGAATGCGCGCGAACCTCCAAGGGTGCAGCCTACACAACAGCGCAGCGCCCGGCGGGGACACCCCTGGGCCACGGGCACAATCATTAGAAAGAAGTTCAACTCAGGGTGGTATGAAGGCGAAATTGTAAGCTATGATCAGACCAACCAATACTACAGAGTAAGATTCACCGATGGAGACATTGCCGACTACACACATGGTGAAGTGTCGCGATATTACAAATCCGACCAATATTACTCAAAACCCAACGTTAAGCCCAAGGCCCTAATGGGGACTTACCCGCGTGACCCGGCTCATTTTCCCGTACCAAAACAGGCCCTACGACCAGGCGAGTTAACATATAGGCCCCAGCTAGCATGTGGGGGGTCCATATGGGATGATGACTTAAACAAGTGGGCAGCATACCGTGATCTAATCAAGCACCCCAAAGCACAGATACAAGAACTATGGCTCAAGTCAGGTGAGGACGAGTTCGGCCGGTTATTCCAAGGCTTTCAACAAAATAACATAGACGGGATGGACGTATTGAATTGGATCAGGAGAACTGAAGTGCCCATACACAAGAAGGTCACATATCCCCGGTATACAGTCGCTATACGCCCCGAGAAGGCCGACCCCTACAGGACGAGAATCACTGCGGGGGGAGACCAACTGGAATACCATGGAAACGTATCCACCCGGACAGCAAGCATGGAAACCATAAAAACCCACTGGAACAGCGTAGTGTCCTCCCCAGGGGCTAAGTATTGTACCGGAGACATATCCAACATGTACTTATGCTCCACCCTGGATGAACCCGAATTCGTAAAGTTCCGGTGGGACATGATACCCCCGCGTATACGCAAAGCATACAAACTGGAGGAGCTCAAACAAGGGGAGTATGTATACGCCCGGATCGAAAAGGCATGGTATGGGTTAAAACAGAGCGGGGAGATCGACCACGACGACCTAGTTGAACACCTCCAGAAATACGGGTACAGGAAGGCACCTCACACGGAAGGACTGTTTTTACATAATGAGCGGGACATCAACTTTACCCTAGTGGTGGACGACTTTGGGATCAAGTACACCCGACAAGAAGACGTAGATCACCTAATAGCGGCAGTCGGAGCCAAATATACATTCAAGGTGGACTGGTCGGGAAAACAGTATGTCGGGGTTCACCTGCGTTGGGACTACGACAAACGTGAAGTACGATTGTCCATGGACAGTTACGTGGAGCAAGCGTTGAAAGAATTCGAACACGTGAGGCCCACACGCACGTACGCGGGCCCTTCACGCGCGGACGTCCCCGCCTACGGCGAAAAGATACAATACACAAAACTCGAGGACATGACAACGCTATCGGACGAGGAAATAAAGTTCATCCAACAGGTCACAGGAAAATTCCTATTCTATGCCCGCGCGGTCGATAACACGATGCTACATGCGCTCAACGACATTGCCTCCGCCAAGGATAACAAAACGACATTAGCCGCCACGAAATATTTCCTCAACTATGCAGCGTGTAATCCTGACGCAACCATAATATACAGGGCAAGTGACATGATACTCCGAGTGGATAGTGATGCAGCGTACCTAGTATGCCCAGAGGCCAAGAGCCGAGCTGGGGGTTATCATTACCTGGGGGATACATCCGGTCACACGCTCAACGGCGCTATATTAGTATTGGCAGAGATAATCAAGAACGTCATGGCGTCGGCTGCAGAAGCTGAAGTTGCATTCTTGTTCCTTAATGCAAGGGAAGCCTTACCAATCAGGCAATGTTTGATTGAGCTAGGGCATGCGCAACCCGCCACCCCGTTAAAAACGGACAACAATACCGCCGAAGGTATATTGAATGGTACAATCAAGCAAAAACGGTCCAAGGCGATCGATATGCGGTTCTATTGGCTGAAGGACAGGGCGGAACAAGGGCAGTTCAATATCTTCTGGGAGCCAGGAAAACATAACTTAGCGGATTACCCCACCAAACACCACCCGGGCAGTCACCATAAAAAGGTAAGGCCTATATATCTGTATGAACCGGATAGTCCAAGGACCATCCAAGGGTGTGTTGAATTACTAAAAGATACGTGATACGTAAACGTACAAGTTACATACGTGAAACGTAGAATTTACGTATACGTGAGAATTTATGTATACGTGATACGTAAACGTGCCATTTACGTATACGCGTACGATTCCAAGATCTTCTATCACAAGCTGAGAGCAATAAGTAAAAGTGAGACGCGACCAATGTGCTGCGTACGATATGTAAATTATACATAAGCGCTCATGAGTATCAAGAGATACTTAAAGCACTGAGAAGAGGTACAAGATATAAGGATCGAACTCGCGATACGAGTATCCCCACATCCCCACACAAAGGAAAGACAAATTAGTAATTGAGAGAACAATATGGTCCAGAAACAATCCGATCATAATCTTATTGATAACTCTTTCCAACACCGTAAAATAAACCGAAATAACTAACTACATAACCCAACGACGTTTACGACCTTGGTCTTATTATGTGGATAACAACCTAGCTCTCCATTGAACACCACTTCATGCCGCGCCAACATTTGTTGTAGCTTGCTCTTTGTTCCACTGTTAGGTGATCCTGTCTTTGTGTGACTTCGGCCGCTGTGACTGGCTGGTAGCTTCTTTCTAATATTTCTACCGTCGTATGAGTGTTGAACAGGGCCGCATCCTCTGCTTCTTTTGGGTTCACCCGTGTCACCCTCGCTGCATCCTTCATAGGCAGTTCCACATCGTGTTCGTCTGGAGCGATATTTCCATGCCTGCTATTGCGAGGAAGTCTCTTCCTAATATGAAATCACCATATCTACACTAAGGTGAGTCAAATATGGATGCTGATATCCCCTGGATGCGCCGCCCATTCACGAATTCAGGCAGTTGTGTTGTTACTCTAAAAGTCGAGCGAAAGGTATAACAAAAATTTTAAATTTAAAGAGAAGTGAGCTCAGAGAGAGGCTCTTATTTTACTGGGTATTTTCACTGTATTGGGGCTCTCTGCAGTATTTTACATGTTAGAGATCTTCCCTTTTTATTTGGTCTTCATTGTACCGATACTGGCGCTGTTGCTGTATTAGTGTCGTGTATCGGTCTTACTGTATCGGTCATTCGATGGTATTGGTCATTTACGAGGTTAAGTGTTTTGTTCGATGGGGCGTATGCTTGTTCGTGGTATATTTGCTAGATAGGAGGCCCATCTGGAATCGGTATTGATTTTCTTGATTGCAATAAGTAATTTCCTCACGGAATAAGTATATTCTTTCGAACATACTTAAGGGTTCCAAGTGTTCACTTATTGATCAGGTCTTTGGATATGTCTTGTTTCTAACCGATTAACCCCTTTTGTTTGTAGTCCTAAGTGATATCGTTTTTACCAATTAGGGATTTTCAAGTAGTGGAGGTGCGTTTGATTCTAAGCTTCGATCTTTGGAATATTCGTATCTCGTATTGTCTTCCCGCACCTCGGTCGTTTCGTTTTGTCGGCTTTTCCGATCGAATTTGATGCCAACAAAGTCAATATTTTTTGGCCGACAACACACCCCTTGATCCAACACTCTACTTGCTTGGCGTTGGATTACTGTCGGAGTATATCATCTTGAGTTATATTGATTGATAGATCGAACGTTTGGATCGAATTGTATCGTTGAATCGTTAGATGACAACATTTGATCCGCCGAATAGGATCACTCAATCGTGAATGATGTCCCATGATGTATCTTGCGTGTCGGGCGTGCATGATCCATCCTAATGGTTTGGTTAGATCATCACCAGGGTTGATGACTCCGGGGATATGAATCATCTTGATTTCACCATTTTCTTTCCAAGCTTGAATCGCAAAGAATCTGATTTCAATATGCCGGGTTCTTTCAGTTGGCTTCAGGGCATTGATGATTTCAATTGCTGATGCGTTGTCTTCATAGATTGGAGTTGGCCCAACCTGAATGAAGCCTAATTCCTTGAGTATGGACCTGAGATATCTGGCTGTTCTGGCCGCTGTGACTGCAGCGATGAATTCTGCTTCTGTAGAACTCTGTGCAGTAAGTGACTGAGCTTTGGATCTGTAAACAATTGCTCCACCAGCATACGTGAAAACATATCCTGTGGTGGACCTGCAATGTTTCGGATCATTGCCATATGCAGCATCAACAAAACACATCAATTTGGCTTGTTTGATATCTTCAGGGAATTTTGGGAGTGATGCATCTTGGACTACATCGCTGTATGCTTCTCCTGAAGGAAGAGATGGTTCAGCATTTGGTCTGTAGAACCGAATACCCCAAGATCTGGTTGTTCTGAGGTATCGAGCTACGTTCTTCAGACTGGAATAGTGAAAAGCAGTGGGATTGGAGCTGTATTTGGACATCAGGGTCACAGCATACCCAATGTCTGGCCGACAGCTGACATATGCAAACATCATTTCACCCAAGAGTGTCCTGTAGGAGAAGCCAGATGTGGATTGTAATGCAGCGTGTTCCTTGGTGCCTTCTAAAGGTCCATTTGTATGTGATTGAAGTTGACTCAGCACTTCGGTTGATAATGGCGCCGATGGCTTGGAATGAGGTTTCATCTTGGAATCAGTTTCCCAACCATGGGGTGTCATAATCCTGTCAATGTAATTTGCACAGGACAGTTCAATGTAGTCAGCTGTCTGTTTGACATCAATTCCATTGAAGTCTTCAAGCAATCCCAATTTCGTGAAGGGGATTACATCTTCCTTAGGTAACTTGAGTTTTGCACCAATGATGTCATAGATCTTTACAAAAAGTGTGTCGTAACAGTAATAAAACAAGCGCTGAGTAGAACAACTGTTGTTACAGTTGTTGTCGGCGAAAAATACGGACCATTGTCGGCATCAAATTTGATCAAAAAGCCGACAAAACGAAACGACGACCGAGGTGCGGAATATTAACAAGGAGTAACAACAGAGATACGATTATTTCGATGATCGAGTCTTAGAATCAAACGCACCTCCACTACATGAAAATCCCTAAGTGGTAAAACGATATCACTTAGGACTACAAACAAGAAAGGAGAATCGGTTAGAAACAAGAAATATCCAAAGACCTGAACAGTAAGTAAACACTTGGAACCCATAAGTACATTCAAAGGAATATACTTGATACCCCGTGAGGAAATTACTTATTGCAATCAAGAAAATTGATACCGATTCCGGATGGGCCTCATTTATCTACCTACTCTACGAACAAGCATATGCCCCACCGGATAAGAAACACTTAACCTCGTAAAAGACCAATACCATCAAATGACTAATACAGTAAGACCGACACGATGCTAATACAGCAACAGCACCAGTATCGGTACAATGAAGATCAAATAACCGGGGAAGATCTCTACCACATAAAAATACCGCAGAGAGCCCCGATACAGTAAAAATACACAGTAAAAATAAGAGCCTCTCTCTGAGCTCACATCTCTTTAAATTTTAACATCATATACCTTTGGTCGATTTTTAGAGTAACAACAGGTTATAGAGCCCTTATAACTCACACAATTGCTGCCCATCCGTAGGATTGTGTATACCTTAAGCTATCTATCTCCGGCCGGTCAGCACCTCCACTGTCGGTTAAATCCAGAGGAAATTTGTAGTGACGCCCATCCGTGTGCTACACTTCGGCCTCCCCCCAGTTCCTTCTCTCTCTTTTTCCCTGCTCGCGAATCAGGGGGTGTATACTGATTCTTCTACAGGAATCTTCTTTTCTGATCCACGACCAAGCTCCAAACGTTCCAAGGTTAATTCATTCCTTTCTACGAATAACCAGCGACGGAGCGCCGTTTAATACAAGAACGCCGACAACGATCGTTCCTTTTCTACCATCGACGATCGACACCGACACGATTCTTTTCCCGGCGATCGTTTCTTCGGTCCTTTCCTCGGTCATCACTTTGACACGCGCACCTCCACTCGGTCATTTTGGTTCCGCAGATTATTTCTCCACCATCGACGGACAACGGATTAATTCGGAATCTCCACCAGCTTCAACAATCAAACGAATCAAAAGCTGCCCCCGAAACAACAACGACGACGAAACACCGAAAACACTGATTCGACATCCACCATGGTTCCTCCACCAGAAGCATACGATTGGTCCAATGTCTATGGGATTGCATTCAAATTCCAAAGTGACAACAACCCCCAAGAAGTCCTCTCTCTCAATGGCACCTATGCAGAAAGCATCCCACTTACAGCACCTGAAATATCAACTCTCTTCACATCGGACGATAATGACGAAGGCCCAAGAACCCTTGGCCCTGCCCCAGTCACTGCACTAAGAGAATCCTTCTGCAACAGCATCACCTCGGAAATGACAAACATCGATGAACTAGCAAAGGGACACATAGCCCAGCTCCTTGATTCATGCCCCGTACGTTTTCTTAAACCTGGTTTCCCAAACCAAAGGATCAGAAACCCACAGGAGTTCGACTCTGCAGGAAGAGAGGCAGTCAGACAAGCTGAAGCAACCAATAACCCAGAACCACTCGCCACAGTAATCTTCAACATCAATCAATGGAAGTTTAGAAGAAACTGGAAGACCAATAACCCCGGCAACTACTTCAATGGAATTTACACAGGTGAAGTTCAACCCGACGTTGAGGATGAAACTGCCACAGCTCCAAACCCAACGCCTACCGCAACGGGCACCGACATGCAAGAATTGACCACCCTACTCCAACAATTGGTCAACAACGGCAACAACAACAACAACAACAACAACAACACCAACACCAACAACAATACCGGCGCCAACCACCAAGCTCTTGACCTTCCATGGAATCCAGCAACATTACCACCACCTGTGAAAGAGCGATATTACAGGCGAGATGAATTCCTCACCAAAGATGATATGAAGGACTTCCCAATCACCCACACCGACTCATCGGGAAATGAAACAATTGTCAGGCAAAACTACTACCTACACAATCTAGGCAGTGGCAGAAATGACCAGCGCCTGATCACCAGAAGTGGTGACTGTTTTGATCTCACCAGAGCCGATGACAAGTCCAAGGAAGCCGCTAGAGACAAACTATTCCTCTCAGGCTTTCCACAACTACAGGATGCAACGGACCCTCAGGTTAGGAAATGGTACAGAGAAATCACAGCTCACTCACAGCAACACCATATTTATGTCCACCCATACTATCTCTTCAGGCGCGAAGCTGATCACCTAAGAGGATTCACCATTGGCGATAACTTTCCACATGATTTACCTTTAAGATATGAATTGGCCATCAATGAATGGGGAAATCTGATTTACACCGCACTCAGAAGCGACAAAATCATCCCTGATTCATGTGCAAGCATGAAGGCAACCATCCAGAGCTTTGAAGGAGGACAAGGTTATGAAGCGCTATACACAGTTATTTCTCAGACACATCCCAACTCAAAAAGACCATCCAATGCCAGCAGAATGGTCCGGAATCCTCCAAACCAAAACGCAAGTGAATCCATTGAAGAATACTACTTCCGGTACAAGGATTATCTGAGACTTAGAGTGTTCCTCCAAAACCAACCTGGCACTATCGGTTCAACAGAAGAAGTTAGCAACCTTATTGCAGGAACCACCCTCTCAGAAGAGCTCTTCAAAAAAACAGAAGATGAACGCAACTCTGATGACCAATTCAAGCGAGACAAATACAAGGCAGGTAGGCTCCTACAAACCCTCCAAACATATGAACAAGAGATCAAGGCTGAGCAAAAGTACAAGAGGAACAACTCCAAACCAATCCAGCCCAAGCAATTGAACGTCTCAGGAACCAGACCAGGTCCCCGTCGGAATGATCGGTTTCAAAAGCGCGCTAGCAACAGTACTGTTAGAACACCTTCTACTTTGACATCTCACTCAATCAGCCTGATTGAATCACTTGGCTACCCGGAGATGGATGAAGAATCTGACGATCCCTTCCTCCACCAAGCATATTGCAATGCCATCACGGCATTCGATAAGCAACCTAGTCTTTTTGACACATCCAGAAAATGTATTGTTTGCCACATGTCTGGTCACAATTTTGATAATTGTCCTGCATTGCAAGATATTGAGTCCCTGAAGAAACATAGGATTGCTGCGGCTGTTTTTCTGAACAAATCCAATAAACAGACCCAACAACTCTTAGATTCCACCCAACAAATCTCTCAGATCAACATTGGCAATGAAGATCAAGATGAGGTTTCACCTGATGCTACAGTAGAAAACCAAAATTTTTGCAATGGCCAAGAATAGAAAGTCTTTCTTGGAGCCATACTATGACATCACCTCAAGATGATCCTCAAGGATTTGACAACATCACAGCGTCCCAAGTGAACAGCTTATGCCCCTCCTTGGACTCCAGCAGTGTCAGCTCCTATGAATCTGTCATAATTGGTGCCGTCGACCTCCTTCCGAAAGACAGCCTCCAGTCATCTATACCAATTGATGTCTACTGTGACATGGAATCACTCAGGGCTACATCCCCTACATTGGAATCACACCTGAAGACCAATGAGGATCCCAATTTCGATAGGGACAACCCTACGCCAGTTGATACATACAATGTGCAATCCCTCGTCCCACCGGACCCTATTGCAGCTACAGCCTACTTCCAACAGGGTGTCCGGGCTCAGATTGACACCGGTGCAAAGGTTTCCTGCACAAACCTCAAACACATCCTGCACGGTTACAAACCTTACACCAAGATAAGAAAATGTCCCGTCAGGCTTACAGCAGCAATAGGAGGCACTGCAGCCACCTGCATCCCTGAAGGCTCAGGATATTTGCATATCCCAGCACCGAATCACATTGGATATATCAAAGTTTTCTTCTACTATTCTCCCTCCCTGTCAACAACATTACTGAGTGAGAACGATATCTGTGGAATGACATCCCGTACGCGATGTCAGTTCAGTGGACAGTCCATCCATAAATCATTCACTGAGAACCTTGACTCATCTGCTTCACAAAATGGCAACCTCACCATTATTTGTCATCACAAGCAAAACACTGCCTGCAGCATTGTCCTCCATGGGAGCATCATTGATGGTCAATGCTATACACACCCAGTTCTGATCCCAGATGTTGATATTGCCTCTCCATATGCAAATTGTGCAACATCGTCCGCCTATGCCTTAGCGACTGACATGCAGTTCAAGGAAGCTTGTGAACTCGCCTCCAAAGAAGCAATTAGCAACTACAGGTATGATATATACACAAACCTTGTCAACCTGCAGACATGCACTGAAGCAGCAAAAGCTCAGTCTGATACCAGTGTCATACCAAGGTTTGATGCCAAACTGTTTTTCACCAAAATTGTGGACAAAAATATCCCAATCCAAGCCATCAAAACCAAGACATCGAAACTCCTGTGGCACCAAAGGTTGGGACACCCATGCGATGATTTTCTGTATCAAGCTCATAAGCACATCATTGGAGTCCCAAAGTTCAAACGGCAAACCAGTATTCTTGACCAATGTCCAACTTGCATACAATGTAAGCAAACCAAAACACCTGCTGGCTCACATTCCACACGCAAGGCCACACAACCGTTTCAGGGTTTATCTATTGATTTTGCATTCTCAGGTACGAAATCCTCCAACAGCAAACGCAAGCGCGATTATGAAGGCATTCATGGAGAAACTGCTTGGATTCTCATCACGGATCACTATACTGGTATGAAATATGGAGACACGCGAATCTCTAAAGCAGCGCCACTACACTGGTTAGAGCATTTCTTCGCCCAGCACAACCCAATTTGTGCCGACAAGTATGTTTCAGTTGATCAAGGTGGAGAACTCTATCACAATCCTGACATCCGAAACCTATTCTCTGCGTTTGGATATTCCATTTTCCCCACTGGCGCGGACGCTTCACACCAGAATGGCACAGTTGAAAGAGCACACCGAACTCTTGCTAACTCCATGAGGACAATGCTGTCTGGTGCTAATTTGCCCATCAAGTTCTGGCCCTTTGCTTTCTACCATGCACTCCGGTTGTCCAATGCATTCCCTGAAGGCACCCAACTACATTCGCCATTGGAATTGGCAACTGGCCGTAAGGAAAACCTTGCTGATTTCCGAACCTTTGGTTGCCGAGTTTGGGTTAGACCTCCAGGCAAGAGATCAATCAAGCTCAAACCCAATGCAAGAAAAGGCATATTTCTAGGTTTTGTACCCTACACTACCAGAAACATTCTGTGGTATGATACTGAGACACACAGAGTCAAAATAGCCACGCATGTCAGGTTTGATGAAGGCATGAATGATCTCCCACTTGCAGACCTCCCCACTAATGTCAAACACCTGCTCAGGACAAATGACAACATTCCACTTCCTGCGGAACCAACTGAGGTGTCATCCAGTGATTTTCAATTCTCTATCTCCCCCTTTGCCGATCTCACAAATCTCAGGCTCACTGTCTCCCCATCTTGTACTGATCAAACATTTGGCCTCCGGTATGCCAATGATTCACTGCTTGGCAGAGCTTACATCACAGCTATCCTCCCAAATAGCCCTGCCTCAAAACTTTTCTCCTCACACAAGAAATCTCTCTCCAAGCTACGAGGTGCTTATATTGTATCGATCAATCACAATCGTGTCTTTACTGCTGCTGATGTTACTACAGCTTTACAGGCCTGCCACGATCGAGGGGTGAGGGATTCTTCAATAGATACACCAATTACCTTTGCACTTGAAGAGAAATTGTCTATGAAGGAGGTCAGGAAACACTCAAATGAATATGGTTTATTTGCTCCCAATACCTCCTGGAAGGAACCCACTGCTGAAGAAGATCCACCATTCTTGGACCGGATTTCCTCCATCAAAGCTATCCAGCGCATTGGTACAAAATACAAGCAGCTGATACAATCAAGAATCAACCAGGTCGATAGCACTGAAGCACTCCATGCCTCCATCCAAAAACACTTGGCACCAACTGAAGACGACATGGATGTTGTCATTCCTACTATTGATATTGCATCCCTCCGAGCTATCACCAAGCTTCATAAACCAGGAAATCAAGCATTACCACTAGATGCAGATTCACTACCAACTGAAGAAATTGAACTCTTAATCAAGGCCATCAATTCCAAGGCAACTACACCTGAAGAACAAGCACTAGGGCACTTCACTCGAAGGAATCTCAAGCCTTTATCTACATGGCCTGAATGGCAAGCTGGGGAGCGAAAACAGCTTGATCAGTTTGAAGATTTGGAAATGTTTGGATCACCAATTCAATACCCTAAGGACCCAGACGCGATTATTCTCAGACCCCATTGGCAATACAGTGTCAAAAGGAATGGTGTCAGAAGAGCCAGACAATGTTGCAATGGAAGCAAGTATGCAGCTCCAACTCTGCATGCCATAGCCATGTCATACTCATCATGTGTTGAACACCCCATCCAAAGACTGTTCTTTGCCATTGCAGCAAGTCTCAATCTCAAAGTCTATGGGGGGGACGCGGCTGACGCATATGCCCATTCTCCAGGGCCCAACATTCCTACATACATGACTATTGACGATGCTTATGCAGAATGGTACAGACACAAACATGACAAGGACATAGACAGACGATTGGTGCTTCCAGTCCTTCGAGCACTTCAAGGCCACCCAGAATCTGGAAGACTCTGGGAAACCCACATCAACAAGATCTTGAAAGGTCCCGATCTCAACTTCAAAACCACCACACATGACAGGACGATCTACACGACAGTTTTTGAAGGAGAAACGGTTTACATGCTGAGACAAGTTGACGATTTTGCACTGGCTTGCACATCGGAATCCATATCTGACAAGATCTATGACATTATAGGTGCAAGGCTGAAGCTCCCTAGAGAAGATGCTGTCCCCTTCACAAAAATGGGTTTGCTTGAAGACTTCAATGGAATTGATGTCAAACAGACAGCTGACTACATTGAACTGTCCTGCGCCAATTACATTGACCGGATCATGACATCCCATGGTTGGGAGACTGATTCTAAGATGAAACCCCACTCCAAACCATCAGCGCCGTTATCAACTGAAGTACTGAGCCAACTGCAATCACATACGAATGGACCATTGGAAGGCACCAAGGAACACGCTGCATTACAATCCACATCAGGGTTCTCCTACAGAACACTCTTGGGTGAAATGATGTTTGCATATGTGAGCTGCCGGCCAGACATTGGCTATGCAGTGACCCTGATGTCAAAATACAGCTCCAATCCCACTGCATTCCACTATTCCAGTCTGAAGAACATCGCTCGATATCTCAGAACAACCCGATCCTGGGGTATTAGATTCTATAGACCGAATGCAGAACCATCTCTTCCATCAGGAGAACCATATAATGATGTAGTCCAAGATGGATCACTCCCAGAATACCCTGCAGATATCAAGCATAGCAAGTTGATGTGTTTTGTTGATGCAGCATATGGAAATGATCCAAAACAT
This sequence comes from Pseudo-nitzschia multiseries, assembly GCA_037355745.1. Lineage (NCBI taxonomy): Eukaryota > Bacillariophyta > Bacillariophyceae > Bacillariales > Bacillariaceae > Pseudo-nitzschia > Pseudo-nitzschia multiseries. The sequence continues at coordinate 31,067,440 of CM074782.1, forward strand.
CGCAGGTCCACCACAGGATATGTGTTCACTTATGCGGGTGGAGCAATTGTTTACAGATCCAAAGCGCAATCACTCACTGCACAGAGTTCTACAGAAGCAGAATTCATCGCTGCAGTCACAGCGGCCAAAACAGCCAGATACCTCAGATTCGTACTCAAAGAATTAGGATTTGCTCAAGCTGGTCCAACCCCTATCTATGAAGACAATGCATCGACAATTGAGATCATCAATGCTCAGAAGCCAACTGAAAGAACCAGACATATTGAAATCAGGTTCTTTGCCATACAAGCATGGAAGGAAAACGGTGAGATCAAGATGATTCATATTCCTGGAGTTATCAACCCGGCTGATGACCTAACCAAACCATTGGGATGGATCTTGCACGCCCGACATGCAAGATACATCATGGGACACTACCCAGGTTAAATCGTTCGATCGCTTCGATCACTCTATGGCCACGTCCGAATTGCTAGAATGATTTCATATTACAATCACGTTGATATGATTCGATCGATCGATCCATCGAACACAGCCTCAATGTGACCAAGGTTAAATATACTCCGACAGTAATCCAATACCGTGCGAGTAGAGTATTGGATCAAGGGGTGTGTTGTCGGCGAAAAATACGGACCATTGTCGGCATCAAATTTGATCAAAAAGCCGACAAAACGAAACGACGACCGAGGTGCGGAATATTAACAAGGAGTAACAACAGAGATACGATTATTTCGATGATCGAGTCTTAGAATCAAACGCACCTCCACTACATGAAAATCCCTAAGTGGTAAAACGATATCACTTAGGACTACAAACAAGAAAGGAGAATCGGTTAGAAACAAGAAATATCCAAAGACCTGAACAGTAAGTAAACACTTGGAACCCATAAGTACATTCAAAGGAATATACTTGATACCCCGTGAGGAAATTACTTATTGCAATCAAGAAAATCGATACCGATTCCGGATGGGCCTCATTTATCTACCTACTCTACGAACAAGCATATGCCCCACCGGATAAGAAACACTTAACCTCGTAAAAGACCAATACCATCAAATGACTAATACAGTAAGACCGACACGATGCTAATACAGCAACAGCACCAGTATCGGTACAATGAAGATCAAATAACCGGGGAAGATCTCTACCACATAAAAATACCGCAGAGAGCCCCGATACAGTAAAAATACACAGTAAAAATAAGAGCCTCTCTCTGAGCTCACATCTCTTTAAATTTTAACATCATATACCTTTGGTCGATTTTTAGAGTAACAACAACAGTTCAATCGTCCTCGTCGATCGAATCGACAGGTTAATTACTCGTCGTCATCGTGTAATTTTAGCATACAAAACACATGTAATCTTAAGACGCAAGACACACGCAAAACCATCTTCGATCGGTCTTTTACCATATAGTTCACCGTGATATTCTCGTTGAATATCACATGTGAATTGTACCTTATTATGTAGAATTAGTACTAGGCTGTACATAGATTTTAGGGCATGATAGTGTTTTAGAGTTGTTAGTTCTTCGAAGAGTGAGCTGAGAGGGAAATCCCGCTAAGAGGCAATCCACATAAAAGCGCCGACGATTATTCATTGATAAATAACCTTACGAATAAGGTTATTTGCCCTTATGACTTTTCGTGCAATACGCGTTACACGGTGAATTCTTTTCAGTCCCCTTCAGTCGTAAATCCAATCGTTAAGCGTTTGGATCTTTTGACTTAATCTATTCATCGTGAGTCATTTTTCGTATGTTGAATACCAAATTGTATCCAGTCTACCATCAGAGGCCCTATCAAAAGAAAATGGGGAGGCATTTTGCCATTCATTCTGGCTCGTATCATGGCGTTTTGCCCTGATCCTTGCCGGTTTGATATATTGTATTCATGGATCAAGTTATCCATCCTCGAAATGCTCATTGCAGATCGATTCATTTCCATGATCGAACTTGGTACAATCAACTTGTTACTTCGATCGAACGATCGATCGAACATTCCATCGAATGATTGATTCTATCCCTACCACATGCACCGAGAACAATGTTCCCTGAAAACAGCGCCACTCATTAGCTTTGTAAACAAATCAGCAATATTTGTTGAACCTGGTTCCTTTGCAACTCTGATAATTCCTGCTGCAATAGATTCACGCGCTTTGTGGTACGCAATGCTGTTGTGCTTCTTCTTACATGGGCTTCCAGGTCGTGTAACATTTGTGACAACTGAATCATTATCACAATACACATTTGTGCTTCCATCAATTGGGACACCCATCATTCTCAACTTGTACCTTAGACCTTCAACCAATTCGATTGCAATTTTCAATGCAATGATTTCAGATCCAAAAGTTGACGTTTCAACTGTTGTTTGTCTTTTGGAAAACCAAATGATCGGTGCATTATTAATGAAGATAATAACACCAGTATGAGATCTTCTTGTTGCCTTGCATCCGGCATGATCGGCATCAACAAAACAACTCATCGTCACATGTTTTCCCAAAGCTTCAGGCATATCCGCTGGTAAGACCTCAGCAGCACCAGGGTAAAATTCAGACCAGTCACATTTTTGAAATTTACTCTCATCGACGCTTGGTACAGTATCGTCAAACACCAATTTTGACCTGTTGTACTTTTTCAAATATGCAAATATATGAAACAACTGATTCAAGTGCCCAATCCTTGCTTGTGCCAGATACCTTGACATCAGCGAGACTGGCATTACAATGTCTAGCCTTCCTAATTCACAAATCCACCTGAGGACTCCAATCAAACCTTGATAGTAGTTTTGCAATTCAGGATTCAATTCGTCTGATATATCAATTTCCGGTCGATAATCATGTGACAGTGGACTGGACGCTGATTTTGGTAGATACTTGTAGCCATATTTTTCAGTTCCTAACTCTTGTTCGACTGCTGCAACAGCTTTCGCCGTATACTTAGTGCTTGATAATGACCATCTTGGCTTCGAATCACCTTCAAAGTAGAACTTTCCAATATCTGCTCCCAAATACAGAGTTGGCTCTTCAATAGTATCATCCTTCAATTTGAACTTTCGCTCAATGTTTTCAATCTGGAACTTTGGATCTTCGCCAGAACATAAGATATCGTCTACGTATGCAATGAGCATTGCCCAGTATCTGGATCCATCTTTCCTGGTTTCAATTCGTAAGTGCACATCCGGATCTGCTTTGCAAGGTGAATATCCAAGATCTCTCAAATGCTGTGTGAGATATGACCTGAAAGATGCACCAGCAACCGGCAGTCCATACAATGCACGGACTATCTTACAAGGCCTTCCTGCAAGATGTGGTGCAAAACCATCTTCAGCTCTCGCTTGTAGAAAGTATTTCTCTTTTATCGGGGCTGTCAAATATGCATTTTGAATATCTGCTGAGAGAACCTTTAAATCATTCAGCGCTGCCAGCAGGAAGAATATTCTTACTGAGTCTCGACTGGGGACAGACGAATAAGTATTTTCTTTTGCCACTGCAGGAACTTTATGACCATCCCCTACCAATCTAGCCTTCCTTGTTAGGGACCCAAGCTTGATGTCAAAAATCATGTGTGTTGTTATTTGCTTATGGCCAACTGGGATAACATCATCATCAGAAAACTCGAAAGCTGCCATGTTGTTTGTCATTTCCTTATGAATTGCTCTTTCCCAGTGGTCAGTGCCTGTTTTCTTATCAATTGCCAGCGCTTGTGTGATTGAATGTGGCAATTCAACGCCATACTTGTGAGTCTTCAACCAATACTTGGCTGTTTTGGCTGATTCGGTCAGGAGCCAAAAACAATCACCCCCACCTACCTTATTGCCACAAGGACCCAACCATTGTCCCAATCTTTCAACGCCTCGAGTAGAAGAATCACCTTTATCATAGTAAAAACACAAAATCATACCATTCTGATGCAGTGTATAGTGTAATATCGGGCCTATAGCCATGGACCAATTCAAATGGAGTTCTCCCCATTGAAGAAGGGTTGCTTGATGCTGTTCTCTGCCTGATGTTTGCACATAATTCACCACAAAATGACCATAATCGCCTCGGTGATTTCTTCTTCGCTGACTTGGTTGTGATTGCACTCCCAAGGTGTCCAATCGCTTGTTCTGCTCGATTTTGAAATGGGCAATAAGGTTGTATCAATGTCTGATGAATATGGTTGCGCTTTACAATTGAATTCCAGTGCGTCTTGTAAGTTCTTGGTGATCCTTGTTCGGGAGCACCATCAGAAATCAAATGCTCTGGGATTCCAATTTCATGAATGAATGTCTTCAATCCTTGATGCGCTTGTGATTTGTCCTGTAGTGGTATAAATACTTCAAACCCATTTCCATTTGTGAAGATCTAGGTGCATTTTTCCTGTCTCATAATACTGGTAGTCCTGGCATGCCACGTATCAGTGTACCAGGTTCCTTGTGCAATCCTCTTGTTTCTGAAGCGCTGTGTAGGCAGCCTCTTCATCAATGGTAGTTGCAAATTCCTGAGTGCCTTCTGGGTTGTGACCTTCAATGTCTGCTCAGCTTTCTTAAAACTAATGTTCCAAGTTTTGGCTAGGCGTTCACAGTCAACTTTGTTTGGACCTTCAATTGTTATCACTGATGGCCCCCATTGATTTCTTCTATCGAGAGATCTCCTTTCAAGTGGGTTGTCAATTTCTTGCAAGCTAGGGGCTTGTTTTGATTCTTCTTCAGGAACTTCCATGAATTCAAATTCTGTATCATCAAACAAAAATTGGTCTACCCTTCGCGCGCTTGAAATATTCCTTACTGAAGAAATTCGATGAGCAATATTTCCATCTGTTGCAATTTGGCATTCAGTTAGCATTCTTCTTGTTGATACCTGATGTACTCTCATCAGTTTGCATTGCTGCATTACATTTGGATTCCTGTTGTCTAAGCTGGTCTTGGGGAGCATACCTGTAACATTACTTGCAGGTTCGGTTACAATAGAGTTTGCATCTTCAGTCGACATTGCTTGAACACTTAAATGGTCCCCTGAAATGGGATCTCCATTTTCGATTGCTAACTCAGCCATCCTGAACTTCAATGAATGTGGGTCCCATGGGGTGTCATTCGTTGCAATCAAATATTGACATTCATCAAGCTCCAATCTTGTTGGCTTCCTTGTGGGGAAATATGAAATCACATTTCTCATACTCAATTTTATAAAAACTTTCCTCGGATCATCATCCTCCATTGGTGTTTGAATTGTGATTCCATGCTTGGATCTTGGGTCAAATTGACGCGGTGTTTCTTCAACAGAATTGAAATTGCAGTCCCTCACCTGATTTGGGCATATCAAGCTGTTCTTCAATTTGTTCCCAAAGTACAACGCTTGATGAAACACTATGATATATACTTGGCCTGATGTTGGATTTGTCCATGCCGTAGCACAGCTTCCAATCGGGATCTTCTTGATGGGCTTGTACTCTTCAGAAAAAGGTGCAACATCAACATGTGTTGTGATCTGATCAGGATTCAGCAATACCATATTGCTTCCTGCCGCAGTAGTGTCTGCATGTGAGTCTAACTCACAATATCCTTCTTCATTTTCTCCATCATCAAAATCTACAGGAACATTCATCTTGTATAATGACCGGCTCACCATTGTTAACAATTCGTGTTCTAGTGATAGTGTCCGGTTATTATGTCATTTCTTAGATTTTGATCCAAAGCTATCACCTGCGCCTTCATTTTCAGCTTCTTTTGCCTTTTTGGTCTCAGCAGCTTTTAGATTTCTTTTCTTCTTTGCCTGTCTCATCTGGTAAAGCTCCTGACGCTGTTCTTTTGACATTGTTTTATAAACACTTGTTGGATAGGGCTTGCATTCAACTTTTCCTGTGAATGTTCCAGTTGTCTTCTGCTTTTTGTTGCTGGTTGTGCCCGCAGAATACACACTTCTGGAACCTCGTTTATGCTTCCCATTTGCAAGCTTCTTCAATCCAAGTCGATTGGTGAATAGAATCAAACATTCATTGAAGTTGTCCCGGTAGTCTTTGCTCTCATCAATTGCATCTGCTTTTGCAGCATCAAGCCTCTCATCACTGATTGAATTGATAAAATCCCAAACAAATCTCCTTTCATTGTGATTCTTTTCAAATCTCAGAATTGTTCCATGGAAAGCAGTCCAGTTTCGTTTGTGCTTGTTCCAGTCATAATTCTTAGCATCGCCAGTGTAATGTGAATCTTTCATTTCCTGATATGTCTTGTTCAGAACCATAGTGATATTGGTATCAGTGTAAGCATGTTGCATCAATGAAATGAAAGCATTCTTAGCGTTTCCTGAGTTCAGGGCAGTGTTTTGGAAATGTGCCACATATTCCCACCCAGGACCTTTTCTCGTTGCATCGCATAACAATCTCCAGACGACGTTGTTATCCTCATCATACTGGTGACCTGACAAAACACCACACCTTTCATTGTAGTCACTCCAAGTTGGATAGGTATCTGTTGGGCTTTGCCCGACTGTTCCGGACCTAGCTTCATCAGTAACAACTTCCTTCTCTTGGGGTCTTATGACATACAAGATTGGGAATCCCTCAGAGTTGAATCTGTACCTCAAGTTTTGTCGGAAGCCTTCCTCCCATTCTCTGAATTTTGTAAGGTCCTTCAGCTCAGGTGGGGTTGACTTTTCCTGTGATTTCACACTCGCCTCCATCATCTTGATTCTGAATTGCTGCAATTCCAGATTGTTTGGGTTTGCTTTCCAGTCGATGGCCCTTGGCTTGACTCCAATCAATGGTTGATATCGAACCCAATTTGCCCATGTGAGAAGCCTCGATGATAGCCTGTTACCATAGTGGATACTTTTTGGGTTAGGACATTCTGGACTGATAGATTTCAATCCATGCATGAACGATTTGATGCTTTCCTTGTTGAGGTCTGTAATTTCTGGTATATTAGACATCCCTCCCCTCATGATTTCTTCGGCTGATTCATAGTTGATACCAAAATCCATCAAGCTGCTTCTGAAGGCAAGCTGTTCTGGGTTTAGAAATCTACCATTGTTGAACCCACTGATTTTTATTTTCGGTTGGGACGACCTCCTTTCGTACCGTTCAGCCCTTAGGTCGACATCTAGTTGACCTTCGTTATTATCACTGCTATCACCTTCTTGGTTAACATCATCTGGGTTTCTGTGTTGCTTCACTGCATCCTGTATGGCTCTAATCCTTTTCTTTACTTCCTTGTCGATGACTCTTTTCCAAGTTGAGTTCGTTTCTGGATCAGTCATGGCCTTTTCCATTACTCTCATAATCCTTGCATCGAACTCTTCTTCACTATCTGGATATTTTTCCGAATCCTCGTCTTCATCAGGATCATTCGGATCTTGATCCACCTCCATTTTTGTTTCTTCATTGTAGTCCTCATCATCTTTTGGGTTAGCTCTTGTTCTTCTTATTGGAGCCATGATGGAGGACGTGATTTCGAATGATCGTTTCCCTTTTTTTAAATATGGTCGTTCGACTCCATTGGATGGTGCGATCGAATCTTCAATCGAAGGTGGTATGTGTGGAAAGAGAGTTTAATCGAATCAAGGATTGGATGTGAGAGATGGTTATTAATCGTTGGTGACTGTTGATTTGCTTATCTGCTTTGTATTTATCCGGATCGAATTTTTCGTTCCGGTTTATATAATACTTTCTGACTATTCGGATCGAGTTTTCGTTCCGGTTAGTTTTGTGTGAGCTTTTGCTGTTTGTTGCAAATCAAGATTGTGAGCTTTCCTAACCTTTCTCGGGATTTGCTCATTCTGTATTTCTGTGTTGAAAGATTGTTTTCCTGAAAATTTTAGTGTTCTCTTTTTCTTCTGGACCTTTTTCCTTTTGGACCTTTTTCCTCTTCGATCTTCGAGATTTGGTGTTCTCATATCTTTGGATTTTCGCTTTTCGTGCCAGATGTTCTTTGCAATCTGTTCCTTCCAATCTGTTTCGCCACAGAGTACTTCAGGCTCAATCTTCTGGCTCACGTCATTCTTGTTTTCAGTGAAAGATCAGTGTTCTTGAATATTGATTCCTTTCAACTGATGCCAACCTGGGCGACTCTTCCATCTGAATTGTCCAGCCCTTTTTCCCTTGCTTGTTTGCTGGATCTCGAAACCCGGTGGAGCCACCGCCTCGGTTCGATTCTTTGGTCTCTTCTTTCAGGGAGACCGCCCTGGTGTTGGTCTATTCCAGGGCTCCACAAGCAAATGCCTCTTTTACATCCTTGAGGGGTGATGCCGGTAGCTGATCAGGCTAATCCGGATTAGTCTTTGAGCTCAACTGCGTTTCTCGGTGGGAAACGCGGTCCTCAGCATTGTCGGATGCTGGCCACAGCTCGTAGAGAGTGCTGTGGGTCTGATAAACTAGAAAAAGTGCGTCGTAACAGTAATAAAACAAGCGAGTAGAACAACTGTTGTTACAGTTCAATCGTCCTCGTCGATCGAATCGACAGGTTAATTACTCGTCGTCATCGTGTAATTTTAGCATACAAAACACATGTAATCTTAAGACGCAAGACACACGCAAAACCATCTTCAATCGGTCTTTTACTGTATAGTTCACCGTGATATTCTCGTTGAATATCACATGTGAATTGTACCTTATTATGTAGAATTAGTACTAGGTTGTACATAGATTTTAGGGCATGATAGTGATTTAGAGTTGTTAGTTCTTCGAAGAGTGAGCTGAGAGGGAAATCCCGCTAAGAGGCAATCCACATAAAAGCGCCGACGATTATTCATTGATAAATAACCTTACGAATAAGGTTATTTGCCCTTATGACTTTTCGTGCAATACGCCCACTTAGTACGTACGAATACGCGTTACACGGTGAATTCTTTTCATCTTGTCAGATATGGATTCTGATGTGCAAGCTAGTGCAAAATCATCAACTTGTCTCAGCATGTAGACTGTTTCACCTTCAAAGACTGTCGTATAGATTGTTCTGTCAAGAGTGGTGGTCTTGAAGTTGAGATCAGGGCCTTTCAAAATCTTGTTGATGTGGGTCTCCCAAAGTCTCCCAGATTCTGGGTGGCCTTGAAGTGCTCAAAGGACAGGAAGCACCAACTGTCTGTCTATGTCTTTGCCATGCTTGTGTTTGTACCATTCTGCATATGCATCATCAATAGTCATGTAAGTAGGGATGTTGGATCCTGGACTGTGCGCGTACGCGTCAGCAGCATCTCCTGCGTAGACTTGTTTGGAGGGCTCTGAAAAATGAGGAGAAACTGTCGGTATTTGGTAGTTTAACTTGTTGGTTATTACATGAAATTGAAATTGTGAGCAGAAAAATTGCTCTTTTACTAAAATCACCATATTGGTGCATCGGCCCACTAATACTCCAATGCACACACTAAATCACTAATCATCACATCGACCCGCTAATACTCCGATGTGCTGCACGTGTCCTTGTACCATGCGTCCGGACGTGGACTGTAGGGATTTACCTTGTGCCCGTAGAATTGGTACATAAGGACCTATTTTTAGTAAGAAGGAGAACCGGAATCGGTAAGTGGTAAATTCTCATTCTCACTTCCATTCCCATCTCCATTCATGTTGGTCCATTCCTGTAGAAGCAAGATTCATCGTACGATCGATTCTTATCTCATTCGTGTCTCATTCATTCAGTCGCGTCTCATTCGTGTCTCATTCGTGTCTCATTCGTGTCTCATTCGTGTCTCATTCGTTATAAAGCGCGCGCTCGTTCGATCGACTTCAAACACACTCCCCTGCTTCAAAGGATAGATGGACTCAATCGATGATACTGCTCCAGAACTTGTTGTAGGCATTATGCGCTTCCTCTGCCTTGGTGTCTACGGTTGAGAAGCTCATGTCCTTGTTGCCTTTGGCCTTTGTGGAGTACTCATCTTTTCCATAGAACTTGGAACCGTGCTTTTCAAATAGGGCTCCAGTAAGATTCTTGGTAAAGATGTCACTTGTCATTTCATCGCCTGTCTTCCACATCACCTTGATGATGCCCATTTCCTTCAGCTCTTGTAGGAAATACTGTTTCACTTCAATATGCCTGGTGCAACCTGCTATGGACCAATTGTTGCAAAAATCAACTGCACCCTTGTTGTCCACATATATCACCATGGGTAGCTTGATTTGCAATCCATGGCACATCATGACTCTCCAAATGTACAGCATGTCTTGCACACATAGTACGGCTGCATACAGCTCGGCTTCCATAACTGACAGAGCAATGATTGGCATCATCCTTGATCTTGCTGTGGCATTGGCACCATTCAGCCAAGTCAACCAGCCATTGACACTGTGGCGAGACTCATCTTTGGCATACTCTGAGTCACTGAATCCAATCAGCTCAAAAACGAAATTCCTGGTACCGTCCCACACTGCATTTGGGGCTAATGTGAGACCTCGCTTGGGTGTTCCAGCACAATACTTCATCACTCGCTTAAGTGCCTTCATGTGGGACTTCCTTGCTTCAGTCATGAACCTAGACAGCTCCCGGACAGCATTCTCTGTTTCAATTCATGACCATCTCATCATATGCAATAGGATGGCTGTTCTGGACCTGTACTTAGTCTGGGCTTCCTTGGTGAGAACATTGTCAGCTGGTCCTTCACCTTCTTTCTTCAACACTGATCCTGGCTCTGCTGGAGTAGTGGGGTTTCCCCTGCATTCATCAAGCTCGAATTCATCGACAAATCTCTTGATCTTGACTGGTTGAGTCATTCGGAGTGTTCTGTTTTTCTTGTCTCGCTCGATGTGACATCCAACATATTCGTCCATCTCTCCAACATCCTTGCATTCAAATAGGGACTTGAGTTGCTCCTTGTGCTTCAGAACTTCTGCTTCTTCTAATAAGACCAAGGCTGTAAGACGGCGTTGGGTTAGTTTAGTTACTTTTAGTATTTTCGTTATTTTGCTCTTTTTACGGTGTTGGAAAGAGTTATCGTTAAGATTATGATCGGATTGTTTCTGGACCATATTGTTCTCCCATTTACTAAATTGTCTTTGTTTCGTGTGGGGGTACGGGAGTTCGTACCTCTTTTCATTGCTTTAAGTATCATATTGATACTCACTAGCGCTTAAGTATTATTTACTTATTGCGCTCAGCTTGTGATAGAAACTTGTGATAGAAGCTTGTGGCTTTTACGTTTTACGTAAACTGTTTTACGTAATACGTTTTATGTATTGTTTTACGTAATACGTTTTACGTAATACGTTTTACGTAATACGTTTTACGTAATACGTATGTGTATTTACGTATTGTGTATACGTAAAACGTAGAACGTAATCACGATTGGTTTAGTATTCCAATATCTTCACCTATGTTGCAAAAATCATCAACCCATACCAACATCAAAAGTAGCTTATTGTTGATCCACCTGAAAAATAAACATGGGTCAGCCTTGCACCTCTCCATCTGCATGGAATGCATTGCTTGTCAGGCTTCTCTTCAAAACTGTATTGCTGCTTGAATTGTGCCGTAAAGTGTTTTGTGCAATTGGAGAAGCACGTACGAGGGGTAGAATTTCTGATAGCCCTCAGGAATCTTGGTGAATATTTTCTCTCCATTCTGAAATTTGCCATTCAGAAAAGCTCCTTCCACATCCACAATATAAGCCATAAAATTTGCCATGACCATCAATATCATTCCAATGCGAATTGAGATATCACTGACAACCGGTGAAGACTTGTCTTGGCCATCAAAGTGCTCGCCATCTAGCTGCTTGAATCCTCGGACGGCATTCCTGCATCTTACTGTGCCATCAGGTTTTATCTTGTTGGCCCAAGTTGTATCCATGATTTTGGTGCCCGGCGGGATATTGGCTTCATCAATCTCTTCAAAAACTCCATACTTGACCATCTTCTCATGTTCAGCGTCAACACCCTCTGTAAACTTGTCTCGCATCGGGCTGGCCATAGATTCCTTGTAGTTCATGGTTTTCTACTCATTGGTGTTGTCAAACGCACTCCCAGCTGCGCTAACCAGACTTAGTTCACTCATAGCGCCTTCCTGAGATGGAATAGATACTGACAGAAGATTGAATTCTTTCAACTCCGTCATTGCCTTGTGGAACTGGATTTCAGCATCAGTGAATTGTGCTACATAGCTGGCCATATCTCCATAGCGTTTATCCGGATTGAGATGAGAGTTCCTTACTACTCGGCCATATCGGGTAGTGGTTACAACATGTCGATCTTCTTCTTCTGTATCTTCATTGCTATCATATTTGTCGCTCTCATATTCAATCTTGGTTTCTTCAATATTGTCGTCGTAGTATTCACGTTCAGAGGGAGCATCTGCATCGGGGATTTCAGATTCAGGTTGTAAGGGAATTGCTGGTACTGTGGCT
>CM074783.1:0-50000 GCA_037355745.1 Pseudo-nitzschia multiseries
AACTGAATAGCTTAGAAGCATGGGGAACCGACATTGGGAATGCATACCTAGAAGCTGTTACATGTGAGAAAGTATGCATCAAGGCTGGTGCTGAATTTGGACCACTAGAGAGCCACCTACTAGTGATTTACAAGGCTCTATATGGACTTCGATCATCTGGCAAGTGCTTTGGTGATATGCTCGCTGCCTGCCTCATTGAACTAGGTTTTGAAAGATCCAAGGCAGAGCCTGAAATCTTTATCAAGCCTGGCAACAACAAACATGGGGAGCCAGTATACGAGCTGATATGCACATATGTTGACGACCTTTGCTTATGTATGGCCAATCCTGAAACCTTCCTGGTAATCCTGCAGTCTGAACCTTATAATTTCAAATTAAAGGGTTCTGGCCCAATGAACTTTCATTTGGGATGTGGCTTTGAAAGAGATGAACATGGTGTGCTCTGCATGAACCCCATCAAGTTCATCGAGAAAATGGAGGCCTCATATGAACAAATTTTCGGCTGTAAACCCACCACCAGATTCCATTCACCCCTTGCTGAGAATGATCACCCAGAGCTAGACTCACCATCATTCCTAAGTGATACTGATATCCAAAAGTATCAAAGCATGATTGGCTCACTCCAGTGGGTCATTGCCATTGGCCGTTTTGACGTGCAAACTGCTGTTATGACTTTATCAAGCTTTCGAGTGCAACCTAGGGAAGGCCATCTCAATAGAGCCAAAAGAATCTATGGATATATTTCCAAGTTTCATCATTTCAAAATCAGATTCAGAGTGGGCATACTTGATTTTGTACTCACTGAAGATACCAGTACAGACTGGTCCAATACCGTATATGGGGAGCACTCTGAAGACCTACCAAGCGATGCTCCTAAACCCCTGGGAAAGGCAGTTGTATTGTCTCATTTCTATGATGCAAACTTAATGCATGACATCCTAAGTGGTAAAGCACTGGTATCCTGCACTTTGCAAACAAGACCCCCATCATGTGGTTCTCCAAGAAGCAAGCAACATCTGAAACAGCCACCTTTGGCGCTGAATTTGTATCTGCTAGAACCTGCATTGAGCAAATTGTTGACATTCGACAGTCATTCAGGTATCTTGGTACTAGAGTACACGACACATCCTACACGTGGGGCGACAATGAAAAGATGATCCAAACCTCCACATTTCCATATGCAAGGCTCCATAAGAGGCATCACATTCTCTCATATCACTATGTTAGAAGCATGATCGCAAGAGGTTTCATCCTCATGCAACATCTTGCAGGCAAGGATAATTGTGCTGATATCCTCACCAAGCATTGGGGACACTCAGTAGTGTATCCTTTACTCAAGCCCATCTTTCACTACTGTGGAAACACCGGTGATTTGCTGCAGGATGACTGCACCGGATATTAGAGGATGCTTTCCTGCGGACACATGGGGAGTATTAAATTCCTTTCGTGTCTAGGTTGGTAGAGGTACGAGATTTGAAATAATGAGACCTCGCGAATTACTAGGCTCATTCTTACGATCGAGTACGATACTTAACTGGAAGAAAAAGAATGGATAGCTCATTCTTACGATTGAGAATCGATACTTAACTGGAGGAGAAGAATTGATCGTCACGCAAGTTTGATACTTAGTGATCCAAGAAAGAACACATGCCAGATATTAGCATATGCTATATTTTGTTAAGTGTTCTGTTTTCAAGAAAAGACAGCAGAGGTTCGAAGCGCTGCTCACGAACTTGTTTATCTATTCTGCTGCACAAAAATACGTGTTGTATTAGCGACAATACGATATTTTCTCGTAACGCGGTATTTTACCGTATACTTGTAACAAAGTGCTGTATTAGCGGCAGCACAGGCGCTATCTTGCTCTCCAGCAAGATCAATCGCCCATACTTTTAGATTATTTGATTATTCAACCTTAAACCTTGCACCGGACGTTCTTGCGTCCTACTGTAGAACTACAAGCCTAAGATCTAACTGATTGCGTCGATTTGTCGATAGACAGAATAGATCTGATTGGATTAGCATCCAGTCGTAGTGGATATCAGAGAAATATTAGAACACAACAGACCGGCACCTCAACCGGTCTGAAAAGAATTCACCGTGTAAAAGGCGTATTCATACGTCTTTCGCGGGCATATCGTACGAAAAGTCATAAAGAAGGCAATAACCTTATTCGTAAGGTTATTAACCTGATGAGTGAATAATCTTCAGTGCATTTATGTGGATTCCCTCTTAGCGGGAATTTTCCCAACAGCTCACTCTTCGAAGAATTAACAACTCTAAAACACTATCATGCCCTAAAATTTATGTACAACCTAGTACTGATTCTACGTAATAAGGTACAAATACTGTGATATTCCAATGAGAATATCACGGTGAATTACACGGTAATACGATACAAAGAAAGACCAATCGAAGATGGTTTTCGTGTGTTTTGTGTCTTATTTTTACGTGTGCTTTGTATGCTAAGAATTAGTGCTTTGCAGGGGCCCTGTGGAGTTGTTGAGTACATAGTGTTTGTATGTATTTTAAGTATGTGTCAGTAAAGTTATGGTAAGAAATTCTACGATTAAAATATAACTCAGTCACGAACCCAAAAATCCACTAGGTTTGAGCACTGTGCAAATCCTGCAAGTCCACGACCAAAATAAAACTCAGTCATCGACCCAAAAACCAACCAGATTTGAACACAGTGCAAATCTTTTCAGTCCCTAACCAAAATATAATTAAATCGTCAACCCTAAAACCCACCAGATTTAGACACAGTGCAAATCTTTCCAGTCCCTATCCAAAATACAACTCAGTCATCAATTCAAAAACCAACCAGATTTTAGCACAGTGCAAATCCAGCCAATTCCCGACTAAAATATAACTCAGTCAATATTTCAAAAACCCACCAGATTTTAGCATTGTGCAAATCCTGCCAATCCCCGACTAAAATATAACTCAGTCAATAACCCAAAAACCCACCAGATTTTAGCATTGTGCAAATCCTGCCAATCCCCGACTAAAATATAACGCAGTCATCAACCCAAAAACCAACCAGATCTTAGCACAGTGCAAATCCTGCCAATTCCGGACTAAAATACAACTCAGTCATCAACCCAAAAACCCACCAGATTTTAGCACAGTGCAAATCCTGCCAATACCCGACTAAAATATAACTCAGTCATCAACCCAAAAACCAACCTGATTTGAACACAATGCAAATCTTTTCAGTCCCTAACCAAAATAGAATTAAATCTTCAACCATAAAACCCACCAGATTTAGACACAGTGCAAATCTTTCCAGTCCCTATCCAAAATATAACTCAGTCATCAACTCAAAAACACACAAGATTTTAGCACAGTGCAAATCCTGCCAATTCCCAACTAAAATATAACTCAGACATCAACCCAAAAACCAACCAGATTTTAGCACAGTGCAAATCCTGCCAATTCCCGACTAAAAGTCATCAATTCAAAAACCCACCAGATTTTAGCACAGTGCAAATCCTGCCAATTCCCGACTAAAATATAACTCAGTCATCAACCCAAAAACCCACCAGATTTTAGCACTGTGCAAATCCTGCCAATCCCCGATCAAAATATAACGCAGTCATGAACCCAAAAACCCACAACATTTTAGCACAGTGCAAATCCTGCCAATCCTCGACTAAAATATAACTCAGCCATCAACCCAAAAACCAACCAGATTTGAACACTGTGCAAATCTTTTCAGTCCCGAACCAAAATATAATTAAATCGTCAACCCTAAAACTCACCAGATTTGAACACAGTGCAAATCTCTCCAGTCCCTAACCAAAATATAACTCAGTCATCAATTCAAAAACCAACCAGATTTTAGCACAGTGCAAATCCCGCCAATTAACACTGTGCAAATCTTTCCAGTCTCTTACAAAAATATAATTCAATCGTGAACCAAAAAACCAACCATATTTAAACACAGTGCAAATCCTGCCGATCCCAGAGCAAAATATAACTCAGTAATCAACCAAAAAACCCACCTGATTTGAAGACAGTGCAAATTCTTCCGACCCCCGACCAAAATATAATTCAATGGTGAACCAAAAAACCAACCATATTTGAACACAGTGCAAATCCTGCCGATCCCCGAGCAAAATATAACTCAGTAATCAACCAAAAAACCCACCTGATTTGAAGACAGTGCAAATTCTTCCGACCCCCGACCAAAATATAATTCAATCGTCAACGCAAAAACCCACCAATTTTGGCACAGTGCAAATCTTTCCAGTCCCTAATCAAAATATAACTCGTTTGTCAAAGACCGAACTTACAAATCCTGCCCATCCCCAACCTTAAATCAACTTGATTATCTATTCATATTATGTATCCAGTTCAGACAGCGATAGTTCTGACAGCAGTTCCAATTGAGTAGCAATGGTGAATGTAGCGACTTACTTAAAATTATTGTTTAATATTACTATAGAGGGTTAGCTCTAAGTACAGTTTTGCGAGATACATATGCGCTCATAATATAACAGCCTTCGTATTTTGGATTCGAACAGCAATGTAATACTAATGGATTGAACAATAGAGTATCGCCTGACCTCAATGGCACTTTTACTCCATACGTGGGGAAGACAAAGTAATAAATCACCTCTTCATCACTTACATGTTTTGGAGCAATAACTGTCAGCCTTGTGTAGAACATATCGGCATCGGTATGGCATTTTGAGTGATAATCCTTTCCAATAGCAAAGGCCGTTGCGTGATGGCCGATTGCATTCAACGTTGTACGATTAACAACCTCATTCATCACAGTCATTTCAAGGTTGACAAATTTGGACATTGGAGTTAAACTAAGCAGCATTTCCTTCACAATGTGTAGGGCTTTCTGTTCAAGGTTGTATTTCGTTGTCGAGTCCACATTGTTTTTGAAAACGTACACACCATTTCCTGATTTCAATCGATTTGGTCTCATCCCAACAATAGCGTATCCACTGTTTACACTGTCACATTTGGTTCCTCGACCTATTTTGGGTTTAGATTCAACAATCTGCCCAGCAAATGTTCTTGTGATTTCTATATTTTTGGGAGTACCCAAGCGTCGTTTTGAGATTTGTTTGGAAGCTTTTGCAAAGATTCTCAATGAAGGTTCTGATTCTGCAAACGCTAGAACAAACTTCTCGTTGGTACTATCCAATGTCGTGAAACTGTCTATAGAGACTGCTTGTGCCAAAGAATATTTCTAATCTTCAACTGTTGTCCGGCCCCAATTCGTATCCAGGAATTTTCCTTTAAACCCATTTTTGTTAACTGATTTCAATGCTATTTCCTCGACATGTTTGAAAATTGCTTTTGTATCTCGATTCCTGTCGCCTTCTGCAGTCTTGTTAGGTTTGATCTCCGACAAGTGTTTGTAAGTCTGGTGGATTGTTGATGAGGATGGTGCTGCGTTTTGGAGAAAATTTGAAGTCGTTTTCTTTCTCTCAGTCTTCCCGCGTTTCCTCCTGGATTTTTGCTTGATTGCTTTTGCTGGCAATTGCTTTGTTGTTGATTTGAATCCCATTGTTGTTGGATCGATTGGTGTTCCGAATCGATTGGTGTTGCTGTTGTCGATCGGTTGGTGGTGGATGGATTCGTGTTGCTGATCGATTGGTGTTGGATCGATTCGTGTTGCCGATCTATTGTTGTTGGATCGATTCGTGTTGGATTGATTCGTTCTCCCGGTTGCTTCGATTGTTCCCAATTGCTTCGATTGTTCCCAATTGCTTCGATTGTTCCCGGTTGGTTTGATTGTTCTGTTGCCTTGGAGCGATTTGTGTAGATTGGTGTTTGATTGAGCGCCGGTGGAGGAGGAGCGTTTCCGTTATTCGTTGGAGGAGCGTTTCCGTGATGCCGACGATTCGTTGCCGCTTGCCGGTGGAGGAGCGAGGTTGGTGGATCGCTGGTGGAGGGGGTGAAGCGATTCGATGCCGACGATTCGTTGCCGCTTGCCGGTGGAGGAGGAGCGTTTTCGCTAATTCGTTGCCGCTTGCCGGTGGAGGAGGAGCGTTTTCGCTGATTCGTTGCCGCTTGCCGGTGGAGGAGGAGGAGTGTTTCCGCTGATTCGTTGCCGCTTGCCGGTGGAGGAGGAGGAGCGTTTTCGCTGATTTGTTGCCGCTTGCCGGTGGAGGAGGAGGAGCGTTTTCGCTGATTCGTTGCCGCTTGCCGGTGGAGGAGGAGGAGCGTTTTCGCTGATTCGTTGCCGCTTGCCGGTGGAGGAGCGTTTTCGCTGATTCGTTGCCGCTTGCCGGTGGAGGAGGAGGAGCGTTTTCGCTGATTCGTTGCCGCTTGCCGGTGGAGGAGCGTTTTCGCTGATTCGTTGCCGCTTGCCGGTGGAGGAGGATCGCTTCGCTGATTCGTTGCCGCTTGAGGGTGGAGGAGGAGGAGGATGAGGAGCGTTTCGCTGATTCGTTGCCGCTCCAACGAGCCTATTCAAATATATGATATGATAATTGAACAAAATGGGTGAGTATCTATTGATGTACTACATAGAGTAAATAATAACAACAGAATAATATAATCTACATGCCAATCGATTCAATGCCACAAACCAAGACTGCACGCGCCGATCGTTCCCGGTTGCTTCGCACCTATCCGTTGTTCCGTTCCGATCCTTTGTTACAATCTGGTCCTTTGAAAATGAAAAGAAAAAAAAGGGAGGAAATTATCAGCAATGCCGGAGGCAGTATAATCATTGTCTATCTCTCTCATTCGTACCGTTCTGACAAGAATCGTTGTTCCCTGCACCTCAAGCATTCCGATCCGTTGATTCCGATCCGTTGATTCCGATCCGTTGATTCCAATCCGATTCGTTTGTTTCAATTTGTTGCTTTCGATCGTCCGGTCCTATGAAAGTAAGAAGAAAAACAGAGAGGAAATACATTATCAGTAATGCCGGTGGAGTGGAAGACCAATCAATTGCCATTGACGTTGCCAATGCCCATCTCTCTCATTCTTACCTTTGCTTGTTCCGGCGTTCCAACAATCGTCCCGATGAAATGGTTGTTGTTGTTGTTGATGCTGCTGTTGATTTGCAGCCTTCTTTTTCCTCTGTCACAAAAACAGTACCTCATGCCTGTTGATATAGAAGCAATTAAATTCCTTTTGCACGTACGCGAACACTACAGTACTATAACTTACGTACGTACATTCCTACGTAACTTACAGTACTGCAGCTGGAATGATACGATCCTACGAGTCAAAGTGCACCTTCAGTGCTTGGAATAAT
Organism: Pseudo-nitzschia multiseries; assembly: GCA_037355745.1. Taxonomy (NCBI): domain Eukaryota; phylum Bacillariophyta; class Bacillariophyceae; order Bacillariales; family Bacillariaceae; genus Pseudo-nitzschia; species Pseudo-nitzschia multiseries. Next base: position 7,238 of record CM074783.1, read on the forward strand.
GAGACTCGAAGGTTAAATATAACTCGTTCGTCAACCCAAAAACCCACCAGATTTAAAGACCGAACTTACAAATCCTGCCCATTCCCAACCTTAAATGAACTTGATTATCTATTCATATTATGTATCCAGTTCAGACGGGGATAGTTCTGACAGCAGTTCCAAATGAGTAGCAAGGGTGAATGTAACGACTAACTTAAAATTATTGTTTAATATTACTATAGAGGGTTAGCTCTAAGTACAGTTTTGCGAGATACATATGCGCTCATAATATAACAGCCTTTGTATTTTGGATTCGAACAGCAATGTAATACTAATGGATTGAACAATAGAGTATCGCCTGACCTCAATGGCACTTTCACTCAATACCTGGGGAAGACAAAGTAATAAATCACCTCTTCATCACTTACATGTTTTGGAGCAATAACTGTCAGCCTTGTATAGAACATGTCGGCATTGGTATGGCATTTTGAGTGATAATCCTTTCCAATAGCAAAGGCCGTTGCGTGATGGTCGATTGCATTTAACGTTGTACGATTAACAACCTCATTCATCACAGTCATTTCAAGGTTGACAAATTTGGACATTGGAGTTAAACTAAGCAGCATTTCCTTCACAATGTGTAGGGCTTTCTGTTCAAGGTTGTATTTTGTTGTCGAGTCCACATTGTTTTTGAAAACGTACACACCATTTCCTGATTTCAATCGATTTGGTCTCATCCCAATAATAGCATATCCACTGTTTACACTGTCACATTTGGTTCCTCGACCTATTTTGGGTTTAGATTCAACAATCTGCCCAGCAAATGTTCTTGTGATTTCTATATTTTTGGGAGTACCCAAGCGTTGTTTTGCGAATTGTCTGGAAGCTTTTGCAAAGAGTCTCAATGATGGTTCTGATTCTGCAAATGCTAGAACAAACTTCTCGTTGGTACTATCCAATGCCTTGAAACTGTCAATAGACACAGCCTGTGCCAAAGAATATTTCTTCTCTCCAACTGTCGTTCGGCCCCAATTCGTATCCAGGAATTTTCCTTTGAACCCATTTTTGTTAACTGATTTCAATGCTATTTCCTCGACATGTTTGAAAATTGCTTTTGTTTCCCGATTCCTGTCCCCTTTTGCTGTCTTGTTAGGTTTTATCTCCGACAAGTGTTTGTAAGTCTGGTGGATTGTTGATGATGACGGTGCTGCATTTTTGAGAAAATTTGAAGTCAGTTTCTTTCTAATTGTCTTCCCAAATTTCCTCTTTGATTTTTGCTTCATTGCTTTTGCTGGCAATTGCTTTGTTGTTGATCTGAATCCCATTGTTGTGCCGATCGATTGGTGTTCCAGATGGTGTTGGATCGATTTGTGTTGGATCAATTCGATCGATTTGTGTTGGATCGGTTCGTTTTGCAGATAGATTGGTGCTGGATCGATTCGATCGATTCGTTCTGCAGATCGATTTGTGTTGGATCGATTGGTGTTGGATCGGTTGGATCGATTGGTGTTGGAGCGATTCGATCGATTCGTTTTGCAGATCGATTGGTGTTGGATCGGTTGGATCGGTTGGTGTTGGATGGTGTTGGATTGATTGGATCGGTTGGTGTTGGATCGGTTGGTGTTGGATCGGGTTAGGGTTGGGGTTACAGTTCGATCCAATTGTTCGTGGTTGCCGCTTGCCGGTGGAGGAGGAGCGTTTCGCTGATTCGTTGCCGCTTGCCGATGGAGGAGGAGTGTTTCGCTGATTCGTTGCCGCTTGCCGGTGGAGGAGGAGCGTTTCGCTGATTCATTGCCGCTTGCCGATGGAGGAGGAGTGTTTCGCTGATTCGTTGCCGCTTGCCGGTGGAAGAGGAGGAGGAGCGTTTTCGCTGATTCGTTGCCGCTTGCCGGTGGAGGAGGATCGCTTCGCTGATTCATTGCCGCTTGAGGGTGGAGGAGGATGAGGATCGCTTCGCTGATTCGTTGCCGCTTGCCGGTGGAGGAGGAGGAGCGTTTTGGTGATTCGTTGCCGCTTCGGTGGAGGAGGAGCGTTTCGCCGGTTGTGTCGGAGGAAGGACCGAAGGAATATTCTTGCTGCCGCTTGCTGCTGTTGCTCTCGCTGCCGCTTGCTGTCGAATCGATGAGTCGTTGCCGTTGTTGTTTCCAACGAGCCTATTCAAATATATGATATGATAATTGAACAAAATGGGTGAGTATCTATTGATGTACTACATAGAGTAAATAATAACAACAGAATAATATAATCTACATGCCGATCAATTCGATCGATCGTTCCCGGTTGCGCTTCGATCGTTCCCGGTTGCTTCGCACCTATCCGTTGTTCCGTTCCGATCCTTTGTTACAATCTGGTCCTTTGAAAATGAAAAGAAAAAAAAGGGAGGAAATTATCAGCAATGCCGGAGGCAGTATAATCATTGTCTATCTCTCTCATTCGTACCGTTCTGACAAGAATCGTTGTTCCCTGGACCTCGATCTTCTGACAATCGTTGTTCCCCTCACCTATCCGTTGTTCCATTCCGATCCTTTGTTACGATCTGGTCCTATGAAAATAAGAAAATAAGAAAAAAGAAAAGAAGGGAGGAAATACATTGAGTATCAGCAATGCCAGAGGCAGTATAATCATTGTCTATCTCTCTCAATCGTACCGTTGCTTGTTCCGGCAATCGTTGTTCCCCGCAGACTCGTGTTGGATGCTGCTACAATCGTCCCAATGAAATTGTTGTTGTTGCTGCTGCCGTTGATTTGCAGCCTTCTTACTCCTCTGTCACGAAAAACAGTACCTCGTGCCTGTTGATATAGAAGCAATGGATGCAGATTTATTGCTCTCAAGACGTATATGTTTGGGTGATCAAGTCCAAGAACACTACTATCTATCGAGCAAACCACCTCTTCTCCAATGCGAGCTAATTCTTTTTTCAGTACAAGGCTGTTATTTCAGACTAAAATATAAGAGCACGGATAACCTGCCGAATACTGATAAAGAAGTATAAGGTGGAATCCCACGTTCAACGACGGAGTGCCAAATAGCAACTCTACTCAAATAAGTTGGATGTCAGAAGGCTGATTATAAAGTGATGTTTTTTGTTGTTGCGAGATAGAAAAAGTGATTTTTTTGTCCGGGGGTAGAAAATAAAATTACTGTGTGTTTGTGTTAGAGAGATTTTTTTTTTCGCGTCCGATTTCGTTGAAGTATCTAGTACATCATGTAGAATTCTACATGATTTTGTAGTACTACGTAGATAATTCGTACGTACCGGTATGAAAAAAAAAAGAATCTTCGTACAATTCTTTTTCAAACGTCGTACGTACGAGATTCTTTTTCGAACGTACATACATACCGTCAGTTTTTTTGGTTGATGACTGAATTATATTTTGGTTAGGGACTGGAAAGATTTGCACTGTGTTCAAATCTGGTGGGTTTTTGGGTTCATGACTGAATTATATTTTGGTAAGGGACTGGAAAGATTTGCACTGTGTTCAAATCATGTGGGTTTTTGGGTTGATGACTGAATTATATTTTGGTTAGGGACTGGAAAGATTTGCACTGTGTTCAAATCTAGTGGGTTTTTGGGTTGATGACTGAATTATATTTTGGTTAGGGACTGGAAAGATTTGCACTGTGTTCAAATCAGGTGGGTATTTGGTTTGATAACTGAGTTCTATTTTGGTCGGGTACTGCCAGGATTTGCACTGTGTTCAAATCTGGTGGGTTTTTGGGTTGATGACTGAATTATATTTTGGTTAGGGACTGGAAAGATCTGCACTGTGTTCAAATCTGGTGGGTTTTTGGATTGATGACTGAGTTTTATTTTAGTCGGGGATTGACAGGATTTGCACTGTGTTCAAATCTGTTATGTTTTAGGGTTGAGGATTGAGTTATATTTTGGTCGGGGATTGGAAAGATTTGCACTGGCTTCAAATCTGTTCAATTTTTGAACTGATGACTGAGTTACTTTTTAGTCAGGGATTGAAATAATTTGCACTGTGCTCAAATCTCGTGGGTTTTTCAGCTGTTGGGAGACACAAAACATAAGAATACTGATCTACAAAGAAGAAAAGACGAAAACAAGCACATAACTTCACAGTACCCGACAGGAACAAACCATCATGAACAGCAATATACCTCCCATGGATTTGGATGATCAGGAAATCAATGACAATGCCAATACAACTGTGGGTACAGAGAAGACACTAGAAGGAAAAACAGAGTCAAAAACAATTTCTGTCATGCTAGAAGCAGCAATCGATACAGCACCCGACAGGAACAACCCTATCATGAACAGCAATTTATCACCCGCCAACGCAGCAACTGATACAGCACCCGACAGGAAAAATTCCATCATGAACAGCAATTTATCGAACACCAACAATCCTGCTTTGACGACACTAACTCCCATGGATTTAGAGGGTAAAGAAAGTAATGACAATGCCAATATAACTGTGGGTACGGAGAAGACACTTGAAGGAAAAATGGAGTCAAAAACAATTTCTGTCATGGTAGAAACAGCAATCGATGACAATGGTAATGCCAATGTGAATGTCGGCATTTTTAAGGAAACAAATTTAGAAAATATTGGACAGGACACGGTGAATTACAAAACGGTTGCAGGGACAGAGACGACAACAATTTCTGGTAATGACGCAACAGCAACAGCAACAACAACAGAAATAGATGTGACGACAAATGAGACAACCCCACCGGACGATCACCAGATTGTTAAAAGGATGTCAGATAATCAAGAGACAAAGAATAAAGGGAAGCCAATCGGTTGAAAGAAAAAAAATGATCCTCTATCAAAATACAACAAACCCAATCTAGTGGAAATTAGAAAACTATCTGAAGAAAAAGCAATCGACATGATGTCTGGATTATGCAGTTATATCTTTCATGATAATGACAAGGAAATACCATATGCGATGCCAACTTCGGTGATGGGTTTCATATGTAAATGTGGGCAAGTTATGGGCCATGCAAAAAAAGCAAGTAAACACTTACAAAACTGCCAATCCATGGAAGACACTGTCCCAAAATGCATACCAGATGAAATGAATTATAGAGCTGAATCTCGATATGCATGGTATCAGAACAAGCTTCAGTTGAAATTGAGTCTTAAACAAAAAACATTTGCTTGTATCTGTGGTGAGATGCATGGAATAACAGCTTTTTCCACTCATGCTAATGCCTGTCAATTTGCTGCAGAGTGCGTCAAGGAATTTGAATTGAGGAATGCTACTCCTCAACCATTGAAATCTATGACAAATGGATCTTTTTCTAATGATGTTTTGCTTGAAATTTCTCAACCCAATCATTCAATATCTTACAAACGCATGAAATGTGAAGAAATGATAGATCACCCATTTGTTACTATGACGTTTGAAAGAGCTGCGTTTTATGTGCCAAAACTTGAAGATCCATTGTTTGCTACACAGTTGCAAATTGTTGATAGCATCCAAGCCAAAATTATGAAACATTGGGATTTTTTCAAGTCAGTTGTTTCTAAGGCAAGGAAAGCAGATCATTCCGCACAACCAATACAAGCATTCAGATATGAAATGCATCTGTCTTTCAGTCCAACGCACCTAGCACTAAAACCGGCATGGAAAAAGTTTTGTGATAAAACTGGTTTTGAAATGCGTCATATGGTTTCTTTGTTAAAATTCATTGAAGAAACCACTATGAATATGTGTTTACCCCGAACAATTCCAAAAGAAGAAATTCAATATTGGAAGGTTGCTACACCAAGCCTAATAATCACTGAAGTACGTGGTGATCAGGCCATGCACTTAGATTTGATGGGACATCGTTTTGAAAAACAATTTGGAATGCTGCTTACAGGAGGGCAGAGTACAACAAAAGTGGTTGAACCAAGTCAAAAAGAAAAGGTTGGTTATAGAACAGCGATTGATCTCATTCAGAAAGGTTTATCATCTGTTCGGGCTTTGAATTGGATAAATATTCCAGAATCATTTTTTCAGAAAATCAAAAATATGGGAGAAACGGAAGAAGCCTTGGATGAATATTTTCAAACAGCATTTGGTGATTTATTCAGGATTATTCATGGTGAACGTCATGTCCAATGCGACAAAAATGAATCGATTACACCCAATCTGCTCGAAAATTTTGAATTCAAAGCAGCCAGATTCGTACGGTGTCCTTTGCTGTCTTTTTCTGAAATTCCAGGAGGAGTAATCCACGCTGGTAGTGGTTCATCCATAAACACGATCCGTATTTTGCTATTTTGGACTGCATATAACAAGACAAAAACAAAACAGTATGATGCTGGTTTACAGGTTACACTTCTGCAGAATATGGTTATGATTGCAGAGTCTGTTTGGAAACATATTGATGATTTGGACAAAGAATATATGATTCATCTACTCTACTATGCATATTACGTTTCAGCAGAAGCTTACAAGCCTACAGCCTCTGGAATGTTTGCAAGTCAAGGCAATTTTTCTGAAGTGCACACACTTGTTTCAAAATTTCACATTATATGTGAATGTGAATCAGATGCAGAGAAGAATCAAAAAATGACTGAATTGCTTTCCACCTATACTAAACGTTTGTTCAAGGTTCAATATCACCGTGAAGCAAAAAAACATAAAAGAAACTATAAAGAAAATTAAGTTCTTTTCCCCACGACCCCCTTTTTGGGGGGTCTAATACGTGCAAAAGACAGATTACATTAAAAAAATTAAAATTTGTTTGTTAGATGTTAATTTCTCATTCCCTCTATGCTTTGAATTTATTTTGTGCGCGAAACATGCTCACACATACATCACATGCACATACATGACACGTGCCCCACGCATGGTATAATTGGAAGACACATGTTGAATATTTTTTAGAGTACTTTTCACATCATAGTATCTTCAATTCGATCATCTTAATCAATTCCATTACTATGAAGTCCCAGGTTTGTGAAAAAATCTTTATTTTATTATCTATGATTAATCCAATTGACCTATTGCAAATTCTAAGGCAATCTTGTTTCATTGTTTTTAATCTATCACAACAGTGTCAAGTCCCAGGTTCTCAAAATCGTTTGACAGAATAACGTACAATTAGCAGGCAAACAATCAATTTGGAATTACTTCACACACTACTGTGTGGATTTTGAAGGTATTTTGGTCCGTGCATTACCACTGCAATTTTTGCACACTTTTTTCATGATGAAAAACCCATCCTAATCACGATAAAATAAACACTTCAAATACAGCAGCATCTAATCAATCATTCTTTTCAATATGGCGCCAACGAGAAAGGCTGTAAACTCCATTGATGACTCTAAGAAAAAGACTACCACTGTCACCAGAAAACCTCCATCTCCAGTTAAAAAAGAGAAAATCATTAAACCTAGAAAGTTGAGCAGCCCACGAAAGTATCAGCAGAATGTGGTAGAAGTTTTCAAATTTTGCACGGATGATAGAATGATGGGTGCACAGCTTCTTAATGTTATGGGTGAAGCTGGTTTTGCGTTTCCTGTGTTGAAAGCAATCAGAGAAGGTAATTTGAACAAGTATCCTGAGCTAGGTCCTGATCATTTTGATGTGAGATGCACGGAAACTCTTATTCTGAGGGAATCACATGACACTAACAAAGCTCTAAAAGACACACCCACCAGCAAATATGGACATGTTGCTTTTGTTGCCTTCCCTAATCCTGACAGATACCCTACCATTGAAACACAGACTATGGAAGAATTCAGAGATTTGATCGTCAAGATTTTTTGTAGTGAAGAACAGAAAAATGCCGAAAAAACATTTCTTCCATTTTCTCCAACTCATATCAAAATCCCAAACAATGCTCCTCCTAATAGTTCCATTGACAAAATATTCAAGGATGATAGTACACATGCAATCTTTGAAACCTATCATTGTCCAGAAGAGGTGAAGACTCCAGAAGAGAAATATTCATACATCCGTGAGAATGATTTGTGGGACATCTTCACACGCAAAAACAATGGTGAATACAGCTACTATGCAACACGCTTTGTTGGCTTTCCTGTAGGACAGAACTATCAGGATTGAAGTATCATCTCCAGATTAACAGAAATCATGGTAATTACAAAGGGTCAATGCCACCTTATCAGAAGATTATCAGATTTAACCAAAAAGAATTATCGCATCAAAAACAATTGACATAATCGCATACCATCCCAAAAGCAATTACATAACAAATACAAAAAAAACATATTATTCATCATCTTTTTCTCAACTGTCATAAATTGAAAAATCTAAATCAGCAAAGCATAACATTTGTGTACAAAAACAAAACATAATAAGTCTATTCCCGTACCAAAATTATAGAGATTTGAAGACAGTGCAAATCCTGTCAATCCCGGACCAAAATATAACTCAGTCATCAATCAAAAAACTCAACAGATTTGAAGACAGTGCAAATCCTGCCCATCCCCGACCAAAATATAATGCAGTCATCAATAAAAAACTCACCAGATTTGAAGACAGTTCAAATCTTTCCAATCCACGACCAAAATATAACTCAATCATAAACCCAAAACTCACTAGATTTGAAGATAGTGCAAATTCTGCCCATCCCCGACCAAAATATAACTCAGTCATCAACCAAAAAACCAACCAGATTTGAACACAGTGCAAATCTTGCCAATCCCCGACCAAAATATAACTCACTCATCAATCCAAAAATTCACCAGATTTGAAGACAGTTCAAATCCTACCCATCCCTGACCAATATATAACTTAGTCGTCAATCCAAAAACTCACCAGATTTGAAGACAGTGCAAATCTTTTCAGTCCCTACTAACCAAAATATAATTCAATCATCAACCGAAAAACCACACCAGATTTGAACACTGTGCAAATCTTGTCAATCCCCGACCAAAATTTAACTAAATCATCAACCCAAAAACACACCAGATTTGAAGACAGTGCAAATCCTGCCCATCCCCGACCAAAATATAACTCAGTCATCAATTCAAAAATTCACCTGATTTGAAGTCAGTGCAAATCCTGCCCATCCACGACCAAAATATAACTCAGTCGTCAATCCAAAAACTCACCAGATTTGAACACAGTGCAAATATTTCCATCCCCGACCAAAATATAACTCAGTCATCAACCCAAAAACTGAACAGATTTGAAGACAGTGCAAATCTTTCCAGTCCCTAACCAAAATATAATTCAATCATCAACCGAAAAACCCACCTGATTTGAACGCAGTGCAAATCTTGCCCATCTCCGACCAAAATATAACTCAATCATCAATTCAAAAACTCCCCAGATTGGAAGACAGTGCAAATCTTGCCAATCTCCGACCATAATATAACTCAGTCATCAACCCAACAACCCACCAGATTTGAACACTGTGCAAATCCTGCCAATCATCAACCCAAGTGCAGATTTTGCCAATCCTCCACCTAACATTAACTAAGTCGACTATTAAAGTATTCACCAGATTTGGCCCAAATTTATATCACAGGTACGTTAGGCAAGCAAATTGGAAATGTTTTCAACAATTTCAAATCTACATGGCTCTGAATATCCAGTTTTTTACCTAATATTATTGATCATTTTCACTACAATATTTTGAAACAGGTTGATAATGCTTGTGACAACTCATGCCATTAAAAAAGCTTATGAAGAGGCATTTAAAGCAAAAAATAAATTGATTACTTTTTCTCAGGGAAAGTTCAAAGCAAAAGTTTGCTGTATCTGTGACAGATTCATAAGAACAGGTGATGAAAAAAAACTTGACTTTAGTTCTCTAGCACATCCATATATTAGAGATTATTTTCACAAGAAGAAAATCAAGTGGGACAATATGCCGTTTAAATTTGCTTCTGTGACAGCTAGAAACCAAGTTCTGAAACAATACACACAAAAATGTATCAATGGGACTAGAAGAATCAACAATGAAAGAATTGCCTTCAATGATTTCATTTTGTCACCAAAGACATATGCGATCAAGCCTTCTAGTGATAGAGAAGTTATCTCCCAATTTGGGTGCTGCAGCCAATGCTATAATGGTATTGAGAGCATGAAAAAGAACAATAATAAACAAGCCAAGCTTCCAAAATATGCTATAGCAAATGGACTCTTGCATGGATATCCTCCTAACGAACTATTAGATTTGACAGCAACAGAACTTGCCATTATCTCAGATGTGAGAATCAGCCAACATATATTTCATTTCCATGCTGGACAGCATCAAATGATTAAAGGGTATCACTTTTTGAGAAGAAACAATTTGGAATATACAAGTGGCGTTATCAACTATCTGGAATCAATTGGGAAGAATCAAATCCAAGTGATCCTAACAGGATCATTCACTAACCAACAAAAACTGGCAGTAAAAAAGAAAATGGAGTTCAGAATACAAAAAGTGAAAAAAGCCTTGCATTGGATGAAACAAAATATGGGTTACCTTGAGGATGAAAACATAAATGATACTCATATCATTTTACCTCTTTTTGTTGACAAGACCAATCAAATACCATCTTCGAACTCAAACATTGAACAACAATTTGAAATGCATGTCATCTTTCCTGATGAGAATCTACACAGCACAACCAATGGAGGATTTGACACAGATAAACATTTCAAGGACCACTGTATAGAAGATCTCATTGACAAGAATGCCACCATGATCTGTAGAACATCCAACAACATACTGAAAGATTATGAAGGAAACAATTTCTTGCGTTCTTTTCCACTTCAATTTCCATATGGCATTGGATCTGTTGATGTGGATGGAGTAGAGAGAATGAGTCCTGATTATCTGAAATATTTATCAGAGTTATCATCACCATGCTTTCATCAGGGTGAATTTGTAGCAGTTATGTACAATTTTGTACAAAGAGTCAAAATGGTGAAACATTCCTATTTAAAAACAACAAAAAACCTGAGGTGCAACTTTTCACAGCTTGACCCAGTTCAACTCAAACAAGCATCAATCAATTTTCTAGATGGAAATGTTCTGCCAGAAACAAATGAAGACTTTTTTCTTTCTAAAATAAGGGGAGTAACAAGTTCAATGGGAAATACAAATGCAGCTTCTGATATTGCTAGAAAGAAAATGTTTCAACTGATGGCACATTATGGATTGCCTTGCATTCTATTCACCATCACTCCAAATGATTCAATCAATTTTAGGATTAGAGTGATGTCAAAATCCAAGGATGAAGAAGTTACTTCTGAGGATTTCCCAGATCTTTTTAAGCGAGAACAACCACCCATTGATGATTGTGATCTTTTTCAGTTTGTGACAGAGTGCTCATCGATAAGAACAACATATCCAGGTATTTGTGCTATTGAATTTGAAAATATTTTGGAAATAACCATCAAGTTCATATTGGGATGGGATAACAAGGAAGGTAACATCAAAGATATGGGTTTATTTGGAGATTTAGAAGCATATAGTGTTGCAGTTGAAGAACAAGGATGTGGCACTCTGCATGCACATTTTGTTTTGTGGATAAATAAATGGAATGACCTGCTACAAGATTTGCATACGGAGGACAAGCAAGATGGGGCAATAGAGACCATGAAACAGTATGCACAAAACATACTGACAACAAAATTGTTTCAGAACTTTGATTCTATTCAGTGCAGGAATCCTGAGTGTTTAAGTTTGGTTTCAGAATCTTTTGAAAAATGCACAGAACAGGATTTAAGGAGATTGAGACTTAAACATGGTCACACATCACTGGGTGACAAAGCAATTTTTAAATGCAGAGCCTGCTCTAAACTTTACACAAGTGAAGATTTGGCGCGTGAAAGTTTAGATTTCCTCAAAAGTATACCAACATCAAATGAAACTGGAGAACAATATTTCATGTATCACAAGTTTTGGAATGGTGTGACTAAGCAATCAAAATGTCAGGTGACAATGGAAATGGCATTGCATAAAGAAACTGCTGCCCAAATTAAAAGTGGTCTTTTCCCGCGCCTTGGATCAATGAAATACCAAAAAAACCTTCACATTGTTAATTTGTTACGCAATTTGCATGCCTCAACACATGCAAGCTCATGTCACAAAAAGGACAAAAATGGTGAATGTAGGATCAAGCTCCCGCTTCCTGCTTGTGATGAAACAAAGATACATTTTGAAGATGAAGAATTAACATCATTTGATTGGACAGGCAAATGCAACAAGAAACAATTGTTTGTCTGGGAACATGAGAGAACACATCAGGATTGTTTTGCCAATTCAAACAATAGTATTGTAAGTTCTATTTTTCAATGCAACAACAATGTTATTTGGGGGGTGGATGGTGCAGGGATTTATTACCTGACATGTTATGCCTCAAAAAGTACACAAAAGGATGATAAAGAAAAGATCAGTGCAGTTGCAGAAAAAGTAATCAAACAACTTGGTGAACAACAGAGACAAGAAAATGAAAATGTCACAATGAATGATGAAGAACATGATGAACCAAACACAGTAAACCAGAGAAATGACTCTACAGCACAACTAAATGAAACAAATGAAGAAGATGATCTGATGAGAGAAAAGGTTGGAATAAGAGCTATTCTAAATGCATTGTTCAAAGTGACACAAGATAACATCACTTCAGCACCAATGGCTGCCTACCTGACAAGAAACCATACAAGATTTAGGTTCTCAGAAGAGTTTTCAACATTGGTGTTGAGCAATTATATTGAGAATGATCATGTTGTTGATGGTGTTCTAAAACTGAAAGAAGCCAATGAAAGTGACAATGAGGAAGACTTGCCAGTTTACATATCACAAGTAGCAAATTATATTTGCAGACCAACAGAACTAGAGGGTGTGTGTCTTTATGATTTTGCATCAAAGTATTATACAAAAATGAGAAGAAGTAAGACATCACTGGACTTTACGGATAACCATCCCTCCAAAAACCATTCATTTTGTGATGAATACAAAAAACCTAAACTTCCAGGTATCTGTCACTATGATTTGAAATCGACGTCAAACTTTAGGAACAAACAAATTATGGATTTTGTCCCACAGCATGAAAATGAAGAACACCAGGAAATTGCTTTAGCAATGGAAGATTATGCTAAAAGAGCAAGTGTGTTATTTTCACCATTCAGAAAGCTTTCTGACCTCCAATTGAATTCCAAATATCTTCCCTATTTTCAATCTTTTTTAGCAAATGGTTTGCTAAAACAAGAGCATCAGAATATTTTGAAGAATATTCAAAGGACACATAACAGCTTGATGGGTGGACGTGCAAATGATGCATTAGAGAGAGTGACCTTACCACCAGATACTAGGTGGACACATGATGAATCAAATGCAGAAGACAACAACAGAAATAATATCAACATCTTGGATGAATTGGATCTTTTTGGGAACACAGTTTTAGGATTGGATGATGACAACTGTTTTAGAACGAGTCATAATCTATTTTCCTTCAACACATCAATCATTACTAAGGCAGGAAGCAATCATTGTGGACACAATTTGATTAAGGCACCAAATATTGACCAAACAAAAACAATATTTTGTTCAGCTTCTAGGGTATCATTAATGGAAGATGGTGAAGATACAGATATGGGCAGGGATTGGCATGAGCTTGACATCACAAACATGATTAAAGTGATGGTAACACACCATACTGTTGTTACAAATGAAGAGATCACAAACTTATCTGCCACGGGTACTTGTGAAAACATGATTGCATATGGTAAAGAGATATTCAATGGTGACAAACATCAAATGATAGCATTTGTATACATTGTCTCTGGATTTGTACTGAGAGTTTATGAAAAACAAAAGAAAAATGGAATGCAAAAAACAAGAAACACAAGGAGAAGATTATCTGGTGAATTGGGAAGACTTGCACCATTCAATGAATTTGGTGAGGAGGAAGAGAACGATGATTTTAACTCATCTATTTCAAGGCGTGACAAGATCAACTTCAGTACAACAGTTCAGATGTTGCAAGAAATGCATGAACATAGACAACAATCCATAGCATTTCTATCGGATGAAGGTGGTACAGGGAAAAGTCGCGTAATCAGAGCAATTCTGTCTTATTGCAAGGAATTCTGTGAAAATTTGAACATCAAGTTTACAAGGCAAACAATTGTTGTTACAGCTTTAACTGGATGTGCAGCAGTGTCAATTCATGGTAGCACTCTTCATAGTGCTTGCCACATTCCAGTGAAAGAGAACGATTCATACCTTGAAAAATTAAGTGAATTCAAAGAAGATTGGGTTGACACAGAAATGATCATTATTGATGAAATATCCTTTGCAAATTATTCATTGTTAAACAGGCTGCATAAAACATTGAATGAATTGAAAGATGCTCCAAGAACAAATACATTGTACGGTGGTATCAATGTACTCTTTGCTGGAGATTTCAATCAGCTACCTCCCATAAATGGAACCAAAATATATGATGAGCAATATACAACAATGTTCAGGGATGCTGTCAATGTGATGCTGGAATTAAAAACAAACCACAGGTTTCAGGAAGATGCATCATATGGAAAATTGTTAGAAAGAATTTTTAAAATTGGGCTTAGTGAAGAAGATACTAAGCTTATCAACTCAAGGAAAGTGATTGAGAGTGATTCTTTACCAATGGCAATATCTTATGCTGTAGCAACAAACAAAGACAGGTGTGCAATAATCAATGATGCAATTTTTGCCCTTCATTTACAACAAACCCATTCCAAGAACATTCAAGACCCTATTCCCTTGCACACCATATGCATAGGAGCATCCAATGTTGAATACAAATATGCCAAAAGCAGAAAAGATTACAAGGCCTTTCCAGATAAAGGAGATATATTTTACAGTTGTTGCTCTGATGCAGATGTTACAGAAAGAAGAGGAAGTACACATGTTGATCCATTTCTAAAGTTATATATTGGTTGTCCCATCATGATAACAAGCAATATATCTGTTGAAGAGGCTATAGCTAATGGTTCAATGTGTGAATTTAAAGGTTTGATTTTGAAACAAGAGATGAACAGGTTTGAAGCCCTTGAGAGTGTTGTGATCAATGGCTATTATGTCAATTGCATTGATGCTGATAAAATTGAATCTATACAAGTTATTCTTACAGATACCAATACTCCAGAAGAACAACCCATATACAACCTCAAATTGCCCAAAAAAGATATTTATGCCTTGTGCAAGTATCCTTCTCTGTTTAGTGAGCACATCAGTCACAAATCATCAAGACAAAATTTGAGCGTCAAACTCAAACAATTCCCTCTCAACATTTCCCATGCTAGAACTGTGCATAAATTACAAGGGCGTTCCATAGACAATATTTTGGTTTCCAGTTGGAACTATAGGATGCAACATTGGATATATGTTGTTTTGTCAAGGTGTAAAACATTGAACGGATTGTACTTGAGGGATGAGATAGATCATACCAAAGTCAAGGGGATGTGTAAAGAAATTAAAAATTTCTATGATGAATTCCAGAAAGAAAAACAACCACCATCAGTGTTGATTGAAAAAGTTACCAATAGTTTCTAACAATAGTAAATCCTGCCCGTTCACAACCACAATATCACTCAGTCATCAACCCATAAATACACCAGATTTAAAGAATATAACTCAATACTCAACCCCAAAACTAGCCAGAAATGAACACAGTGCAATTCTTGCCCATCCTCGACCAAAATATAAGTCAGTCATCGTCAACTCAAAAACCCACCAGATTTGAACACTGTGCAAATCATTCCAGTCATTAACCAAAATATAATTCAATCAGATTTGAACACAGTGGAAATCTTTCCAGTCCCTGACCAAAATATAATTCAATCGTCAACCCAAAAACCAACCAGATTTGAACACAGTGCAAATCCTGCCAGTCCCAGACCAAAATATAAGTCAGTCATCAACCCAAAACCCCACCAGATTTGAACACAGTGCAAATCTTTCCAGTCATTAACCAAAATATATTTCAATCGTGAACCCAAAAACCAACCGAATTTGAACACAGTGCAAATCCTGCCCATCCCCGACCAAAATATAACTCAGTTTCCAGTCCCTAACTAAAATATAACTCAGTCATCAACCCAAAAACCCACCAGATTTGAACACAGTGCAAATCTTTCCAGTCATTAACCAAAATATATTTCAATCGTGAACCCAAAAACCAACCGAATTTGAACACAGTGCAAATCCCACCAATTCCCGACTAAAATATAACTCAGTCATCAACCCAAAAACCCACCAGATTTGAACACAGTGCAAATCTTTCCAGTCATTAACCAAAATATATTTCAATCGTGAACCCAAAAACCAACCGAATTTGAACACAGTGCAAATATTTCCAGTCACCAACCGAAATATAATTCAATCGTGAACCCAAAAACCCACCAGATTTGAACACAATGCAAATCTTTCCAGTCCCTAACCAAAATATAATTCAATCGTCAACCCACAAACTCACAAGATTTGAACACAGTGCAAATCTTTCCAGTCCCTACTCACCGTACGTACCGTACAATATTTCGCGCCTCGGTGAAAAAAACTATTTTTTTTAATTTTTAGTTTTTCAAATTTGGACAACACCCCCCCCCCCCCCCCCGCACCTCCGTTGTGCCGGTATGAGAGTAGATGGCTGATACTACCAATCAAGCAAGCAAGCTACATACGTTCACATCGATCCTACCAAGTGATCTAGTATACTACCAATCAAGTGACGTCATTCGCGCGAGTTCTATTTTAAATTCCAACAAGCAAGCAAGTTGTACCCGTACGAGCTACTGATAATTACGAGGGTACAGGTACCGATCTTTTTTGCACCTCGGTTTTATGATTTGTTCGTATCTTTCGTTCGCGTCTTTTTCGATTGTATCGATTGAATAAATTCGATTCGTACCCGTCTTTTTCGATTGAATTTGCTGCCGACAACGACCGTATATTTTGCACCTCTACCAAACTCTCTCATCTGGTAAAGTTAACGTTCGTATCTTTCGTTCGCGTCTTTTTCGATTGTATCGATTGAATAAATTCGATTCGTACCCGTCTTTTTCGATTGAATTTGCTGCCGACAACGACCGTATATTTTGCACCTCTACCAAACTCTCTCATCTGGTAAAGTTAACTTGATCTAAGACAGATTTTAATCGTAAGATTTTTTCTTTATTCAGGTTAAATCTTATGGTTACTTGCAACCAAAAAAATGAGAGTTTGCTACCATAAAAATGAGCGCGCGCCACTAGATATTACTATTGCTTTTAGAAGAAGCATCTCATTTCCGTAAATAAATGTTTGGCTAAGCTTTTTAGCGATTTTTAGTCGTAGCGTTTGTACCAAGTCTACTTGTTAAAAACAGATTTTTTTAATATATCTACGTATTTCCCCCCCCCCCAACCCCCCCCCCCCCACATAAACTCCGTCTACAAGGTTACGTTGTCAACTCCTAGGGTTAGTGTTAAACGTTCAACTAACAACTCCACCAATTACTCGGTAATATGCCGTAAAACCGACGCGACGATAATCGACACGACGATACGATGGGTAATTAACCTGTCGACAACGACAAGGCCGAATGAGCAGTAACAACAATATTACGCTTGCTCACTAAATCAATCGATCGTAAGATCGATTGCGTTTTGTTTTATTACTGTTATGACACACTTTTTCTAGTTTATCAGACCCACAGCACTCTACGAGCTGTGGAGGACGGAACGGCGTTTCCATCAAAACGCAGTTGAGCTCGAAGACTAATCCGGACTAGCCTGATCAGCTACCGGCATCAACCCTCAAGGATGTAAAAGAGGCAGTTGCCTGTGGAGCCCTGGAATAGACCAACACCAGGGCGGTCTCCCTGAAAGAAGAGACCAAAGAACCGAACCAAGGTGGTGGCTCCACCGGGTTTCGGGATCCAGCAAAACAAGCAAGGGAAAAGAAGCTGGACGGCTCAGTCGAAAGGGCCGCCCAGGTTGGCATCAGTTGAAAGGAATCAATATCCAATCTGAGAACACTGATCTTTCACTGAAAACAAGAACGATGTGAGCCAGAAGATTGAGCCTGAAGTATTCTGTGGTGAAACAGATTGGAAGGAACAGATGGCAAAGAGCATCTGCCCGGAAGGAACAGATTGCAAAGAGCATCTGCTACGAGCGAAAACGAAAAAAAAATGTAAAGATATGAGAACACCAAATCGCAGAACACCAAATCGCGAAACACCAAATCGCGAAAGACCAAACCGCGAAAAGATCGTCGAGAACACTAAAAGGAGAACACTAAATTCTCAGGAAACAACCTTTCAAATTCACCACAGAAATACAGAATGAGCAAAATCCCGAGAAAGGATAGGAAAGCTCACAATCTTGATTTGCAACAAAAGCAAAAGCTCACACAAAAGTATAACAAAACCGGAACGAAAATTCGATCCGGATAAATACAGAACGACAGTCACCAACGATTAATACCCATCTCTCACATCCAAACCCGATTACCTTCTCTCTCTCCACATACCACCTCCGACTCACACTGAATACCATCCTCCGAATATCCCAAAACAAATATTCCGAAACGAACATTTTGAACCTTCCCCTACGAATAGACCATCCATACTCCTTCAATATAATTCGAAACTTCGTTAGAAATTCCCCACCATGGTACGAACTAGGGCACACGAAAATAGTGACATAGAAGAAACAAAAATGGAGGTGGATCAAGATCCGGATGGTCCTGATGGAGACGAGGACGAGGATTCCGAAAAGTATCCAGATAGTGAAGAAGAGTTCGATGCAAGGATCATGAGAGTAATGGAAAGGGCCATGACTGATCCAGAAACAAACTCAACTTGGAAAAGAGTCATCGACAAGGAAGTAAAGAGAAGGATCAGAAGGATACAGGATGCGGTGGAGCAACACAGAAATCCAAATGACGTCAATCAGGGCGATAGTGATAGCGATAACAGCAATGAAGATGAGAACCAACTAGACATTGACCTAAGGGCTGAACGACACGGAAGGAGGTCATCCCAACCAAAAATAAAAATCAGGGGATTCAACAGTGGAAGATTTCTGAATCCAGAACAGCTAGCCTTTAGAAGCAGCTTGATGGATTTTGGTATCAACTATGAATCAGCTGAAGAAATTATGAGGGGAGGGATGTCTAATATCTGCGAAATTACAGACCTCAACAAGGAAAGCATCAAATCATTCATGCACGGATTGAAATCTATCAGTCCGGAATGTCCTAACCCGAAAAGTATCCACTATGGTAACAGGCTATCATCGAGGCTTCTCACATGGGCAAGTTGGGCTCGATACCAACCACTGATTGGAGTTGAGCCAAGGGCTATCGACTGGAACGCAAACCCAAGCAACCTGGAACTGCAGCAATTCAGAATCAAGATGATGGAATCAAGTGTGAAATCACAGGAAAAAGCAACTCCACCCGAGCTGAAGGATCTCACAAAATTCAGGGAATGGGAGGAAGACTTCCGACAAAACCTGAGATACAGATTCAACTCTGAGGGTTTTCCAATCTTGTATGTCATAAGACCCCAAGAAAAGGAAGAAGTTACTGATGAAGCCAGGGCTGGAACAGTCGGGCAAAGTACAACAGATACTTATCCAACTTGGAGTGATTACAATGAAAGATGTGGCGTCCTGTCAGGTCCCCAGTATGATGAGGACAACAATGTCGTCTGGAGGTTGCTGTGTGATGCAACAAGAAAGGGTCCTGGTTGGGAATATGTGGCACATTTCCAAAACACCGCGCTGAACTCAGGAAATGCAAGAAACGCTTTCATTTCATTGATGCAACATGCTTATACTGATACCAATATCACTATGGTTCTGAATAAGACATATCAGGATATGAAAGATTCACACTACACAGGAGATTCTAAGAATTATGACTGGAACAAGCACAAGCGAAACTGGACTGCTTTTCATGGTA
This sequence comes from Pseudo-nitzschia multiseries, assembly GCA_037355745.1. Classification (NCBI taxonomy): domain Eukaryota; phylum Bacillariophyta; class Bacillariophyceae; order Bacillariales; family Bacillariaceae; genus Pseudo-nitzschia; species Pseudo-nitzschia multiseries. Next base: position 27,083 of record CM074783.1, read on the forward strand.
CAATTCTGAGATTTGAAAAGAATCATAATGAAAGAAGATTTGTCTGGGATTTTATCAATTCAATCAGCGATGAGCGACTTGATGCTGCTAAAGCTGATGCAATTGACGAGAGCAAAGATTACCGGGACAATTTCAATGAATGCTTGATTCTATTCACCAATCGTCTTGGATTGAAGAAGCTTGCAACCAGGAAGCATAAAAGAGGTTCCAGAAGTTTGTATTCTATGGGCACTTCAAGCAACAAAAAGCAAAAGACAACTGGGACCTTTACAGGAAAAGTTGAGTGCAAGCCTTATCCGACACGTGTTTATAAAACAATGTCAAAAGAACAGCGACAGGAGCTTTACCAGATGAGACAGGCTAAGAAGAAAAGAAATCTCAAGGCTGCTGAGACCAAAAAGAAAGAAACTGAAAATGAAGGCGCGGGTGACAGTTTTGGCTCAAAATCTAAGAAATGACATAATAACCGGACGCTAGAAAACAAATGTTTAAAAATGGTGAGCCGGTCATTATACAAGATGAATGTTCCTGTAGATTTTGATGATGGGGAAAGTGAAGAAGGATATTGTGAGTTAGACTCACATGCAGATACTACCGCAGCAGGAAGCAATATGGTATTGCTGAATCCTGATCAAATCACAACACACGTTGATGTTGCACCTTTTTCTGAAGAATACAAGCCCATCAAGAAAATCCCGATTGGAAGCTGTGCTACTGCATGGACGAATCCAACGTCAGGCCAGGTATATATCATAGTGTTTCATCAAGCACTGTACTTTGGGGACAAATTGAAAAACAGCTTGATATGCCCAAATCAAGTGAGGGACTGCAATTTCAACTCTGTTGAAGAGACACCTCGCCAATTTGATTCAAGATCCAAGCATGGAATTACAATTCAAACTCCACTGGAGGATGATGACCCGAAGAAAGTTTTTATCAAACTGAGTATGAGAAATGTGATCTCATATTTTCCCACAAGGAAGCCAACAAGAATGGAGCTTGATGAATGCCAACATTTGATTGCAACAAATGATACCCCGTGGGATCCACATTCACTGAAGTTCAGGATGGCCGAGCTAGCCATTGACAATGGAGATCCAATTTCAGGGGACCAATTCAGCCTTCAAGCTATGTCGACCGAAGAGGACCAAGAAATGGATGAAAGTTCGGTTGTAACGGAACCTGCTAGTAATGTTACAGATAACCTCCCCAAGACCAGCTTAGGACAAGAACGGCATCCAAGTGTCATTCAGCAATGCAAACTGATGAGGGTCCATCAGGTATCCACAAGGAGAATGCTCACTGAATGCCAGATTGCAACAGATGGGAATATAGCTCATCGAATTTCTTCAGTAAGGAATATTTCAAGTGCGCGAAGGGTAGACCAATTTTTGTTTGATGATACAGAATTTGACTTTATGGAAGCTCCTGAAGCAGAATCAAAACAGGCCCCTAGCTTGCAAGAAATTGACAATACACTTGAGAGAAGGTCTCTTGACAGAAGAAATCAATGGGGGCCATCAGTGATAACAATTGAAGGTCCGAACAAAGTTGACTGTGAACGCCTAGCTAAAACTTGGAATATTAGTTTCAAGAAAGCTGAGCAGACATTGAAAGTCACGACGCAGAAGGCACTCAGGAATTTGCAATCACCATTGATGAAGCGGCTGCCTACTCAGCGCTTCAGGAACAAGCGAGTTGCACAAGGAACCTGGTACACTGATACGTGGCATGCAAGAACCACGAGTATTATGAGGCAAGAAAAATGTGCACAGATCTTTACAAATGGAAATGGGTTTGAAGTATTTATACCAATACAGGACAAATCACAAGCCCATCAAGGACTGAAAACATTCATTCATGAAATTGGAATACCAGAGCATTTGATTTCTGATGGCGCGCCAGAACAAGGATCCCCAAGAACCTACAAGACACACTGGAATTCAATTGTAAAGCGCAACCATATCCATCAGACATTCATCCAGCCACATTGCCCATTCCAAAATCGGGCAGAACAAGCAATTGGTCATCTTGGTAGTGCAATCACAACCAAGTCTGCAAAGAAGAAGTCACCGAGAAGATTATGGTCATTTTGTGGTGAACTATGTGCTAATATCAGGCAGCGAACAGCCTCGAACAACCCTTCTTCAATGGGGACAACCCCATTTGAATTGGTCCATGGCTATAGACCGGATATTACATTATACACTTCATCAGAATGGTATGATTTTGTGTTTTATTATGAAAAAGGTGATTCTTCCACCCGAGGTGTTGAAAGGCTGGCGCGATGGTTGGGTCCCTGTGGCAATAAGGTAGGTGGGGGGGATTGTTTTTGGCTCCTGCCTGAATCGGCAATACCAATATCTACAAATTCAATAAGACCTGTCAAAGAATTCGAATGGAGAGATAGAGATATCCTCAGAAGAATGGAAGCAATTGACAAATCGATTGAATCCAAGATTGGTGATGAAGTGAAGGATAGTGCATCCTTCTTCCAGGAAAACTACCCGGAGCCCCAAATGGAGCTATTTGAGAATCAACCAGTAGAATCACCGGATATGAAACTTGAAATGGCTGAGCCAGAAGCATCGGTAGAAGATGTTGATGAACCAGATGAATATCTGGGAAATGAAGTAATCATTGAAAGAGGTGATGAAAGACTCAGGTGCGTTGTCAAGGACAGGGTTCGCGACTTGCAAAACAGACCGATAGGAATCAGAAATGAGAATCCCATACTAGACACGAGGCTGTATAAATTGCAACTACCTGATGGTACAATGGAGGAATACACGGCAAATATTGTTGCAGAAAGTCTGTATAGTTCTGTTGATGATGACGGACGGATGTTCACTTTACTGGATGAGCTCATTGACCATGAAAAAGACAACACTGCTTTAAGTGACGAGGAAGCAACAACTATAGCAAAAAATGGCAGGAAAACCCATAAACCTACAACTAGGGGTTGGAGAATTTTAGCCAGTTGGAAAGATGGCACTGAATCTTGGTGTAAGCTAAGTGATGTGAAAGAGTCATTTCAAGTGCAATTAGCTGAATATGCTATCAACAATAATCTTGAAAAGACACCAGCATTCCGATGGTGGGTGCACAAAATTTTGAGAAGGAAGGATCGAATCCTTAAAGCGGCCAAAACAGCAAAGTATTGGTTGAAGACTCACAAATATGGAGTCGAGTTGCCACATTCAACCAAACAAGCGCTGGCTATTGATAAGAAAACAGGCACTGATCACTGGGAAAGGGCAATTCACAAAGAAATGACCAACAATATGGCAGCGTTCGAATTTTCCGATGATGATGTTATTCCAGTTGGCCATAAGCAAATAACAACCCACATGATATTTGATATAAAGCTTGGATCCTTAACAAGAAAGCTAGGTTGGTAGGGGACGGTCACAAAGTCCCTGCAGTGGCCAAAGAAAATACCTATTCATCGGTTCCCAGTCGAGACTCAGTAAGAATATTCTTTCTGCTGGCAGCGCTGAATGATTTGAAGGTTCTATCAGCTGATATTCAAAATGCATATTTGACAGCCCCGATTAAAGAGAAATACTTTCTAAAGGCGAGAGCTGAGGATGGTTTTCCACCACATCTTGCAGGAAGGCCTTGCAAGATTGTCCGCGCATTGTATGGACTGCCGGTTGCTGGTGCATCTTTCAGGTCATACCTCACCCAGCATTTGAGAGATCTTGGATATTCACCTTGCAAGGCAGATCCGGATGTGCACTTAAGAATTGAAACCAGGAAAGACGGATCCAGGTACTGGGCAATTCTCATTGCCTATGTAGACGACATCTTATGTTCTGGTGAAGATCCAAAGTTCCAGCTTGAAAACATTGAACGAAAGTTCAAATTGAAGGATGATACGATTGAAGAGCCAACTCTGTATTTGGGAGCTGATATTGGGAAATTCTACTTTGAAGGTGATTCAAAGCCAAGATGGTCATTATCAAGTACTAAGTATACGGCGAAAGCTGTTGCAGCAGTTGAACAAGAGTTAGGAACTGAAAAATATGGTTACAAGTATCTACCAAAATCAGCATCCAGTCCACTGTCACATGATTACCGACCGGAAATTGATATATCAGAAGAATTGAACCCTGAATTGCAAAATTACTATCAAGGTTTAATTGGAGTTCTCAGGTGGATTTGTGAACTAGGAAGACTTGACATAGTAATGCCAGTCTCACTGATGTCAAGGTATTTGGCACAGGCAAGGATCGGGCATTTGAATCAGTTATTTCACATATTTGCATATTTGAAAAAGTACAACAGGTCAAAATTGGTTTTTGATGAGACTGTACCAAATGTTGACGAGAGTAAATTTCAAAAATGTGACTGGTCTGAATTTTATCCTGGTGCCGCTGAAGTCATACCAGCAGATATGCCTGAAGCCTTGGGAAAGCATGTAACAATGAGCTGTTTTGGTGACGCCGACCATGCCGGATGCAAGGCAACAAGACGATCTCATACTGGTGTTATTATCTTCATTAATAATGCACCGATCATTTGGTTTTCCAAAAGACAAACAACAGTTGAGACATCAACTTTTGGATCTGAAATCATTGCTTTGAAAATTGCAATCGAATTGGTTGAAGGTCTAAGGTACAAGTTGAGAATGATGGGTGTTCCAATTGATGGAAGCACAAATGTGTATTGTGATAATGATTCTGTTGTCACAAATGTTACACGACCTGAAAGCCCATGTAAGAAGAAGCACATACCACAAAGCGCGTGAATCTATTGCAGCAGGAATTATCAGAGTTGCAAAGGAACCAGGTTCAACAAATATTGCTGATTTGTTTACAAAGCTAATGAGTGGCGCTGTTTTCCGGGAACATTGTTCTCGTTGCATGTGGTAAAGAATCAATCGTTTGGTGGAATGTTCGATCGATCGTTCGATTGAAGTAACAAGTTGATTCGTCCGATCATGGAATAAATCGATCTGCAATGAGCATTTCGAAAATGGATAATTTGATCCATGAATACAATATATCAAACCGGTAAGGATCAGGGCAAAATGCCATGATACGAGTCGGAATGAATGGCAAAATGCCTTCCCCATTTTCTTTTGATAGGGCCTCTGATGGTAGACTGGATACAGTTTGGTATTCAACACGACAACGACTCACGATGAATAGGTTAAGTCATAGAATCCAGCCGCTTAACGGTTGGAGGATTTACGACTGAAGGGGACTGAAAAGAATTCACCGTGTAAAAGGCGTATTCATACGTCTTTCGCGGGCATATCGTACAAAAAGTCATAAAGAAGGCAATAACCTTATTCCTAAGGTTATTAACCTGATGAGTGAATAATCGTCGGTGCTTTTATGTGGATTCCCTCTTAGCGGGAATTTTCCCAACAGCTCACTCTTCGAAGAATTAACAACTCTAAACCACTATCATGCCCTAAAATCTATGTACAACCTAGTACTGATTCTACGTAATAAGGTACAAATACTGTGATATTCCAATGAGAATATCACGGTGAATTACACGGTAATACGATACAAAGAAAGACCGATCGAAGATGGTTTTCGTGTGTTTTGTGTCTTATTTTTACGTGTGCTTTGTATGCTAAGAATTACTCGGTAATATGCCGTAAAACCGACGCGACGATAATCGACACGACGATACGATGGGTAATTAACCTGTCGACAACGACAAGGCCGAATGAGCAGTAACAACAATATTACGCTTGCTCACTAAATCAATCGATCGTAAGATCGATTGCGTTTTGTTTTATTACTGTTATGACACACTTTTTCTAGGTCTGCAGCTAAAGCTCCTGTTGCTCTTCTTTGCCTTTGGATTGAGTCAGCCCAACAGCCAGTTTCAGAAGGAAATTAACACAAGGACTAGACTGGGAAGATAGAACCCATTATACCAAGGACGCCTTTAAGAGTTACTGTCGCACGATTGTCAGGGCCAGAAGAGAATCTGGAACTGATGTTGAAACAACGGCGCGCACCGGCACATCCCAACGACAACAGGAAAGATCCTCCAAACCCATCGAACAGCTTAGATATGAATCATGGAGCAAGAAATCAAGGGATGAAACCACATTTCCAACCCTGCAAAATGATGCACGGTTTGAGCACTGGCTTGTCAAATTCAAGGCAAAGTTGGAAACATCTGACATAGATACTCATACCTTCCTCGATCCAAGCTGGCCTGATATACCACTCATCGGGTACGAGAAGGCCCTTCATGACAAGCAGTGTGCGTTCTTCTGGACTCTTGTTCTACATGCCCTCCAGAGTGACCTCTCCTACTCCTGCGTGCTCAGCCATACCACCTCAAGAGACGGCAGACAGGCATTCTTTGACTTTGTTGCATTGCATGACAGGTCCAAATCCAAAGTATATGACACCTCCATTGTGATGCAGCACCTATTGGACATTGACTTGAGGACGTGGAAAGATACCAAAGTCAAGTTCATCACCCAGTGGTTTGCTCAGCTGGAACATCTCAACACAATACGTGATCCACAGAGGCCACTTGATTTTGATACCGTCAAAACACACCTTTGCAAGGCCTGTAGTAGCAGCTTCCAGCTCAGTGAACAGTTCTGCAAAGTTAATGATCCCCCTGCAGCACAGGATTTGATCAAATTTCGACAGCATGAAGCCGTTGCTATCAGTGAATTGAAAAATATCCTCCTCCTTGAAGCAACCAGACTGGATTCCCAAGCATCCCTGTCCCAACCTCGAAGTCGGACGTCTGTCAAGGCCAATACTCATGATTTATCTTCTATGACACAGTCCACATATTCTGCTATCACTGACGACTCTGCCTCATATTTACCTCCTATTGATTTTGATGGTGACTACCAGGACTACGCTGTTTACAAGGCTGGAAGAACCCCGGACCCAACCACAAGACTACCATCTGCAGTTTGGAAAACTCTCTCTAAGCAAGGTATGAAGCATTGGCTTGGCTTCACAGCTGATGACAAGAAGCGGCTAGTTGCCTGCCTCAGGTCTGAGCTACTTGATGCTGCATTACCACCAGACCCCAATTCCAGCAAGCCAATCACACGTCGTGCTTATGAACACCATACTGATGAGCAGGTCCCCTCACCTGATGATGAGCAGGTCCTCTCACCTGATGAAGAAAGCTCGGCCAGATCTGCGTTCCATGCATCCCTTGGTGTATACAAGGCATCTTCTCAATCCGATAACAGGCCTCTCAAGTCTTCTGTTTCTCCCGCACATCCAGCTCGATTCCTTGCAGACAATCCTGACATCCTTTACAAGAAAGAAAGCAATGTATATGTTCCTGCTGGTCAGCCTTCAATGTCTGTGAAATTCCACCATTGGGCATCACCGGACTGTGAATCTCATGTTTCACCAGCAAACCCCATTGCTACATACCACTCTAGCAAAACTAATGTATCCACACCCGGTTATGCTATGATTGACAGAGGCGCAAATGGTTGTATCATAGGAAAAGATGCATGTCTCATCTCTAAGGATATTCCCCCAAGGTATGTCAATGTCACTGGTATCAACAATCACCAAATCCAGAACATTCCTATTGCAACATGTGGCGCCTACTCTGTTTCTAACAGGGGACCAGTCATCATCATCTTTCATGAGTGTGCCTACACCGGACAACATCCATCCATCTTGTCCTCCCCTCAGATGGAAGCATACTTCTCGATCGTGGATGATACCTCTATCAAGACAGGTGGAACCCAAGTCATTACCACTACTGATTGCCATGTTTTTCCACTTAGTATATGCCATGGGTTACCATACCTTGCCATGCGCAAGTATACCAGTGAGGAATTTGCTCGTCTTCCTCATGTTGTCATGACAAGTGATCAACATTGGGACCCATCTGTACTAGATCGCGCCTATACCCCCCAGGATGACACCTTCATTCAGAAATACCCGCCTCTTGCCACATTGCTTCCATATCAAGATTATGATGAATTTGGCGCACTCAGGGATATCAACATTGGCTCATTTTCTGAGATCACCTCATTCTTGTCCAACAGCACTACCTCATCCCTCCAGGCGTTGGATGCTTCTGATAATTCCTTTTGGCTCAGCCCCACTGATTATATCCACCAAGATATCCTCAGTCGGTGCTCTAATCAGTCTCCTTCCACCTACATCACTGCTGCAGCCCATGTTCAGTCACCCACCGATACAGATTACTTATCCTTGAAGCCATTCTTTGGATGGATCTCCCTTGATCGTATAAAGGCTACCTTCAGCAATTCCACACAGTATGGCTTGCTCTCCATCAGTCCCGATGGAAACATATTCAAAAGGTTCCAATCACCACAGCCTGCCATGAATGTCCGACCTTTCAATGATGATGTTCTCTCTGATGTCATCTATTCCAATACCCCTGCCATCAATGGTGGCTCCAAGATTGCTCAAGTTTTCTTTGGCCAACAATCTCATATCATTCATGTTGAAGAAATGAGAACTTCTGCTGATTTTCTCCCTTGCCTCCAAAATTTTGTTCGACAATGGGGTAGACCACTCAGACTGCTCTGCGATCATGGGTCCTACCAGTCCAGCAAGTCTGTTCTTGACTACCTCAAGATGATGTGGATTGGTTTATGGCAAAGTGAACCATACCATCAACACCAAAATCTCTTCGAACGCCGTTACCAGACCTTCAAACGCATTGTTAACAGAATCATGGATTGCACAGGAACTCCCCCCCCATCTCTAGCTTTTGTGTATGACCTACATTGGTCGACCCTGAACCATTTATCTGGCCCCACTCTCTCAGACAAACAGCCTTTCTACATTGCCACTGGTACCCTCGGTGACATCAGCCCCCATCTCAGTTTCTTTTGGTTTGAGCCTGTTTATTACAAGACTCCTGACACACAGTTTGGCTCTCAGACCCCTGAATGCCTTGGCCACTTTGTTGGCATTGCCGAGCATGTTGGCAATAGTTTATGTTTCACCATCTGGGATCCCATCACCAATAAACTCCTTGATCGCTCTGGTGTCCGCACTGCTTTAACTCCTGAGCATCGCAACAAGCGCGCCGGCTTGTTCACTGATGATGGCTTTCTTGCATGGCGCAAGGCCAAAGATGCTTCTCTCACTCCTAAGTCCTCTGGTGATAGTCCCTCCTTTCGACATCCTCCACCACCCAGTTCATTAACAGAATAACCTCCTTTGCGTCTCAAACAGCCATCCTTGCCTACTTTTCTTTATTCCAAGGTTCCTAATACTCGAAGCTGTGTACCTTCTCCACTCCCTAACAACTATGGGGAGATTCTTGATGGCCCTCCAACCCATCACATCTTTAGAAAAAACCCTGACGGCGTCCCTGTCACTGAAGATGATTTTGGTCCCCCTGAGCTAGCATATTTTGATGTTAGTGAAGCCACACCTCCACCCACCAATCCTGCTACCCCACCTGTTGGCCCATCTGAGGTAGTTGTTACTGATGAAGAAGGCAATGCCCAATTTGACGATGATGGCACACCCATCACCATCCCTGCTATCCCTGTTGCTGAATTGCAAGGTCGGTCTTTTCTCATGGCCCTTCCTGATGGCACACAGAAAAGAATGACAGTTGTTGACATTGAAAACAGTCTTGAGCAAAACAAAGACTTCATCAAGTTCAAGTGCAAGCATACAGATGATGAGCTTGAAGATATCATCGCCTACAATGATGTCATGAACTACATCCACAGGGATGTAACTCAAGAAGATGGCAAACTTTGGTCTTTCCGACGCATACTTGGTCATCAAGGTCCCCTTGACAACAAACACCCCCAATACAAAGGTTCCAAATACAACCTATGAATTGAATGGGAAAATATGGAACGGACATACGAACCCCTATCCAATGTAGCTACCGATGACCCGGTCACTGTAGCCAAATATGCAAAAGACAACAACATGCTTGATAAACCTGGTTGGAAACATCTCAAACGTATTGTTTCCCTTGCCCGAAGAACCAAGAAGGTAAACCGGCTAATCCACCAAGCCAAGCTTCAATCCTTCCGCACTGCTCCCCAGTACCAGTATGGATTCAAGGTACCTCGCAATCATGAAGAAGCCATCCAGTTTGATACAGCCAATGGCAACACCAAATGGCAGGATGCCATAGCGCTGGAAATGTCACAGCTTCAAGAGTATGACACCTTTATTGACAAGGGTATCTACAAGGCTAGCAATATACCCATTGGCTTCCAACAGATCAAGGTCCACATGATTTATGCAGTCAAGCATGATGGTCGACACAAAGCCCGGCTAGTTGCAAATGGCAATCTCACTGAAGCTCCCATTCACAGTGTGTATGCAGGAGTTGTTTCCCTTCGTGGCCTGTGCATGTGCCTATTCCTTGCTGAACTGAATAGCTTAGAAGCATGGGGAACCGACATTGGCAATGCATACCTCGAAGCTGTTACATGTGAGAAAGTATGCATCAAGGCTGGTGCTGAATTTGGACCACTAGAGGGCCACCTCCTATTGATTTACAAGGCTCTATATGGACTTCGATCATCTGGCAAGTGTTTTGGTGATCTACTTGCTGCCTGCCTCGTTGAACTAGGTTTTGAAAGATCCAAGGCAGAGCCTGAAATCTTTATCAAGCCTGGCAACAACAAACATGGGGAGCCAGTATATGAACTCAGATGCACATATGTTGACGACCTTTGCTTATGTATGGCCAATCCTGAAACCTTCCTGGTAATCCTGCAGTCTGAACCTTATAATTTCAAATTAAAGGGTTCTGGCCCAATGAACTTTCACTTGGGATGTGGATTCGAAAGAGATGAACATGGTGTGCTCTGCATGAACCCCATCAAGTTCATCGAGAAAATGGAGGCCTCATATGTATTAAATTCCTTTCGTGTCTAAGTTGGTAGAGGTACGAGATCGAAAATAATGAGACCTCGAAAATTACCGGGCTCATTCTCACGATCGAGAATCGATACTTAACTGGAGAAGAAGAATCGATCGTCACTCAAGTTCGATACTTAGTGACCCAAGAAAGAGCACATGCCAGATATTAGCATATGCTGTATTTTGTTAAGTGTTCTGTTTTCAAGAAAAGACAGCAGAGGTTCGAAACTCTGCTCACGAATATACGTGTTGTATTAGCGGCAACACGATATTCACCGTAATACGGTAATTTACCGTACAAAATACCCGTAATTTCATCGTGCTGTATTAGCGGCAGCACACTCTAAAGCGATAACTTGCTCTCTGGCAAGTCGGAACGCTTATACTTTTAGATTATTTGATTATTCAACCTTAAACCTTGCACCGGACGCCTCCTTGCGTCCCATTGTAGAACTACAAGCCTAAGATCTAACTGATTGCGTCGGATACCGATAGTCAGAATAGATCTGGTTGGATTGGCGTCCAATCGTAGTGGATATCAGAGAAATATTAGAACACAACAGACCGGCACCTCAACCAGCCTGCAGCCTCAGCTACCGTTGCTCTTCTTTGCCTTTGGACTGAGTCAGCTCAACAGCCAGTTTCGAAAGGAAAATAACAGATTAACAGTCGCAAGCTTGTTGAAGCTTGCAAAAGAAGACGACAGTAGAAGCACTCGACGCCGACGACAATCCGACAGCAGATCATCAATTGACTCGACTACGGACGACGATTGATAGTTCTCTGATCCGATTACAGCATAACAAAGACCAAATGGACAAGCCATTTGTCTTTAATAGAAGCCCATTGCATTGGACACGCCAATAGCAATCTACCTTCATCCAAGGACCACATCACAAGTTCCCCGGATTACATTTATTTCCGCGTCTACCCTCCACGTGACACCATCTTGTCAAGGACACATCGACGCCCGTCATTTGATTGTGTTAAGCAACAATAAACACCGACTGTAATTATCCATCGATAATTGCCTTAATCCATACGCGATAATTGCAAAACACAACAATGCCCAACATCCCGGCTGCCGGCAGAACGAGAAGCAGGTCGACAGGACGATTCCAAACACTCCAACCTGGGAGCGCCGCAACCACCCCCCGCTTGCCTACAACTGACACGGTAGAAACCGGCCACCAGAACAATCCAACCCAAGATGATGAGGAGAACACATCCATCGCCGACCTCTTTCCTTCATTTGACCAACCATTAGCCACCTTTTTGCATGAATCCTTCGATGTCCCAAAGGAGTCCCACAGCACCTTGTGTGAGGCGCTCGTAGCTGGGCAGTACAAGACATGGCTGGACTTCCTATACATCGAGAATATAGGTGATCTCGCTTACCTCGAGAGGGGAACAAGAACACCGCTTTACCGGCATGTACAGATGACTTTACAAAGAGTTGTCGATTTTGGACAACATCTCACAGAACAAGGACTGGACTGGGAAGATAGAACCCACTATACCAAGGCCGCCTTTAAGAGCTACTGTCGAGGGATTATCAGAGCCAGAAGAGAATCTGGGACTGACATTGAAACAACGGCGCGCACTATCGGCACATCTCAACGACAACAGGAGAGATCCTCCAAACCAATCGAACAGCTCAGATATGAGTCATGGACCAAGAAATCACGGGATGAAACCACATTCCCAACCCTGAAGAATGATGCAACCTTTGAGCGGTGGCTTGTCAAATTCAAGGCTAAACTGGAAACATCCGACATAGATACGCGCACATTTCTCGATCCAAGCTGGCCTGATATACCACTCATCGGGTACGAGAAGGCCCTTCATGACAAGCAGTGTGCATTCTTCTGGACTCTTGTTCTACATGCCCTCCAGAGTGACCTCTCCTACTCCTGTGTGCTCAGCCATACCACTTCTAGAGACGGCAGACAGGCCTTCTTTGACTTTGTCGCATTGCATGATAGGTCCAAATCCAAAGTGTATGACACCTCCATTGTGATGCAACACCTATTGGACATTGAACAAATGTTCGGCTGTAAACCCACCACCAGATTCCATTCACCCCTTGCTGAGAATGATCACCCAGAGCTAGACTCATCATCATTCCTAAGTGATACTGATATCCAAAAGTATCATAGCATGATTGGTTCACTCCAGTGGGTCATAGCTATTGGACGTTTTGATGTGCAAACTGCTGTTATGACATTGTCAAGCTTCCGAGTGCAACCCAGGGAAGGCCATCTCAATAGAGCCAAACGCATCTATGGTTACATCTCCAAGTTTCGGCACTTCAAAATCAGATTCAGAGTGGGCGTACCTGATTTTGTACTCACTGAAGATACCAGTACTGACTGGTCCAATACCGTATATGGGGAGCACTCTGAAGACCTACCAAGCGATGCTCCCAAACCCCTGGGTAAGGTAGTTGTGTTGTCTCATTTCTATGATGCAAACTTAATGCATGACATCCTAAGTGGTAAAGCTGTCACTGGCATTCTGCATTTCGCAAACAAGACCCCCATCATGTGGTTCTCCAAGAAGCAAGCAACATCTGAAACAGCCACCTTTGGCGCTGAATTTGTATCTGCTAGAACCTGCATTGAGCAAATTGTTGACATTCGACAGTCATTCAGGTACCTTGGTACTAGAGTGCATGACACGTCATATACATGGGGAGATAATGAAAAGATGATCCAAACCTCCACATTTCCATATGCAAGGCTCCATAAGAGGCATCACATTCTTTCATATCACTATGTCAGAAGCATGATCGCTAGAGGCTTCATCCTCATGCAACATCTTGCAGGCAAGGATAATTGTGCTGATATCCTCACAAAGCATTGGGGACATTCAGTGGTGTATCCATTGCTCAAGCCTATCTTTCACTACTGTGGAAACACAGGTGATTTGTTACAGGACGATTGCATTGGATCTTAGACAATGCTTTCCCATGGACACATGGGGAGTATTAAATTCCTTTCATGTCCGGCGTAGCAGTATGTAACAATGGTACAATGGTATCTCATTCTTTACCCGACGCGTCCAACTTGGTTGCACGCGAATCATAATGTTTAACGTTATGGACCAAATGGCTCAATCTGTGAGCCAAATATCTCATTTTCTGACCAAATGGCTCGATCTTGCGAGCCGGGTATCTCATTATTTACCATATGGCTCAGTCTTGCGAGCCAAAACGATCGTCACTCGTACAATCGAATTATTCGATACTTAGAGACCGAAGAAAGAACACGTGTCAGAGACTCGCATCTGGCATCTTCTGTTAAGTGTTCTGTTTTCAAGAAAAGACAGCAGAGGTTCGGACTCTTGCTCATGAACTTGTTTCCTGCTGTACAGAATACGTGTTGTATTAGCGGCAACACGGTATTTCCCTGCAACACGGTATTTTACCGTATAATCGTAACACACGGTATTTTACCGTATAAAATACTCGTATCGTGCTGTATTAGCGGCAGCACACTCTAAAGCAGTAACTTGCTCTCCAGAAAGCCGACACGCTTATACTTTTAGATTATTTGATTATTCAACCTTAAACCTTGCATCGGACGTTCTTGCGTCCTACTGTAGAACTACAAGCCTAAGATCTATCTGATTGCGTTGATTTGTCGATAGTCAGAATAGATCTGGTTGGATTAGCATCCAACCGTAGTTGATATCAGAGAAATATTAGACCAAAACAGACCGGCACCTCAACCGGCCTGCAGCTACAGCTCCTGTTGCTCTTCCTTGCCTTTGGATTGAGTCAGCTCAACAGCCAGTTTCAAAAGGAAATTAACACTACCCCATCCATAGTATGAACACTATTCATCCTGAAATTGCAGTCAATGCCACACATTTGCCCTCAAAACTGACTAGGAATCACTATTTTGGTACATGCATGTCCAGGGGGGACAAAAATTATTCTAAAATTCATACTGACTAAAGTATCAGCCTGTTTCTTGTCCAGTTTGTTTCATAGTCTACCCCATCCCTAGTATGAGCAATATTCATCCTGAAATTAGTGCTTTGCAGGGGCCCTGTGGAGTTGTTGCGTACGTAGTTATTGTATGTATTGTAAGTATGTGTCAGTAAAGTTATGGTAAGAAGTTCTACGACCAAAATATAACTCAGTCATGAACCCAAAAACCCGCTAGGTTTGAGCACTGTGCAAATCCTGCAAGTCCCCGACCAAAATAAAACTCAGTCATCAACCCAAAAACCCACCAGATTTTCGCACAGTGCAAATCCTGCCAATTCCTGACCAAAATATAACTCAGTCATCAACCCAAAAACCCAGAAGATTTGAGCACAGTGCAAATCCTGCCAATCCCCAACCAAAATATAACTCAGTCATCAACCCAAAAACTCACCAGATTTGAACACAGTGCAAATCTTTCCAGTCCCTAACCAAAATATAATTCAGTCATCAACCCAAAAACCCACCAGATTTGAACACAGTGCAAATCCTGCCAGTCCCTGACTAAAATATAACTCAATACTCAACCCAAAAATCAACCAGATTTTAGCACAGTGCAAATTCTGTCTATCCCCGACCAACATATAATTCAT
This sequence comes from Pseudo-nitzschia multiseries, assembly GCA_037355745.1. Taxonomy (NCBI): domain Eukaryota; phylum Bacillariophyta; class Bacillariophyceae; order Bacillariales; family Bacillariaceae; genus Pseudo-nitzschia; species Pseudo-nitzschia multiseries. The sequence continues at coordinate 42,520 of CM074783.1, forward strand.
TCATCAACCCAAAAACCCACCAGATTTGAGCACAGTGCAAATCCTGCCAGTCCGCGACCAAAATATCACTCAGTCATCAACTCAAAAACCCACCAGATTTGAACACAGAGCAAATCTTTCCAGTCCCTAACCAAATTCAGTCATCAACTCCAAAACCCACCATATATGAACACAGTGCAAATCTTTCCAGTCCCTAACCAAAATATAATTCTGTCATCAACCCAAAAACCCACTAGATTTTAGCACAGTGCAAATCCTGCCAATTCCCAACTAAAATATAACTCAGTCATGAACCCAAAAACCAACCAGATTCTATCACTGTGCAAATCCTGCCAGTCCCCGACCAAAATATAATTCAGTCATCAAACCAAAAACACACCAGATTTTAGCACAGTGCAAGTCCTGCCAATTCCCGACTAGAATATAACTCAGTCATCAACCCAAAAACCCACCTGATTTGAAGACACTGCAAATCCTGCCGATCCCCGACCAAAAAAAAACTCATTCATCAACCCAAAAACCCAACAAATTTGAACACAGTGCAAATCTTTCCAGTCCCTAACCAAAATATAATTATATCGTCAACCCTAAAACCCGACAGATTTGAACACAATGCAAATCTTTCCAGTCCCTAAGCAAAATATAACTCAGTCATCAACCCAAAAACAAAAACCCACCTGATTTGAAGACACTACAAATCCTGCCGATCCCCGACCAAAATAAAACTCAGTACTCAACCCAAAAATCCACCAGATTTGAGCACAGTGCAAATCCTGCCAATCCCCGAGAAAAATAAAACTCAGTCATCAACCCAAAAACCAACCAAATTTGAACACAGTGCAAATCTTTTCAGTCCCTAACCAAAATATAATTATATCGTCAACCCTAAAACCCGACAGATTTGAACACAATGCAAATCTTTCCAGTCCCTAAGCAAAATATAACTCAGTCATCAACCCAAAAACAAAAACCCACCTGATTTGAAGACACTACAAATCCTGCCGATCCCCGACCAAAATAAAACTCAGTACTCAACCCAAAAATCCACCAGATTTGAGCACAGTGCAAATCCTGCCAATCCCCGAGAAAACTAAAACTCAGTCATCAACCCAAAAACCAACCAAATTTGAACACAGTGCAAATCTTTTCAGTCCCTAACCAAAATATAATTATATCGTCAACCCTAAAACCCGACAGATTTGAACACAATGCAAATCTTTCCAGTCCCTAAGCAAAATATAACTCAGTCATCAACCCAAAAACTCACCTGATTTGAAGACACTACAAATCCTGCCGGTCCCCGACCAAAATAAAACTCAGTATTCAACCCAAAAATCCACCAGATTTGAGCACAGTGCAAATTCTGCCAATCCCCGAGAAAAATAAAACTCAGTCATCAACCCAAAAACCAACCAAATTTGAACACAGTGCAAATCTTTTCAGTCCCTAACCAAAATATAATTATATCGTCAACCCTAAAACCCGACAGATTTGAACACAATGCAAATCTTTCCAGTCCCTAAGCAAAATATAACTCAGTCATCAACCCAAAAACCCACCTGATTTGAAGACACTACAAATCCTGCCGGTCCCCGACCAAAATAAAACTCAGTATTCAACCCAAAAATCCACCAGATTTGAGCACAGTGCAAATCCTGCCAATCCCCGAGAAAAATAAAACTCAGTCATCAACCCAAAAACCAACCAAATTTGAACACAGTGCAAATCTTTTCAGTCCCTAACCAAAATATAATTATATCGTCAACCCTAAAACCCGACAGATTTGAACACAATGCAAATCTTTCCAGTCCCTAAGCAAAATATAACTCAGTCATCAACCCAAAAACAAAAACCCACCTGATTTGAAGACACTACAAATCCTGCCGGTCCCCGACCAAAATAAAACTCAGTACTCAACCCAAAAATCCACCAGATTTGAGCACAGTGCAAATCCTGCCAATCCCCGAGAAAAATAAAACTCAGTCATCAAACCAAAAACCAACCAAATTTGAACACAGTGCAAATCTTTTCAGTCCCTAACCAAAATATAATTATATCGTCAACCCTAAAACCCGACAGATTTGAACACAATGCAAATCTTTCCAGTCCCTAAGCAAAATATAACTCAGTCATCAACCCAAAAACTCACCTGATTTGAAGACACTACAAATCCTGCCGGTCCCCGACCAAAATAAAACTCAGTATTCAACCCAAAAATCCACCAGATTTGAGCACAGTGCAAATTCTGCCAATCCCCGAGAAAAATAAAACTCAGTCATCAACCCAAAAACCAACCAAATTTGAACACAGTGCAAATCTTTTCAGTCCCTAACCAAAATATAATTATATCGTCAACCCTAAAACCCGACAGATTTGAACACAATGCAAATCTTTCCAGTCCCTAAGCAAAATATAACTCAGTCATCAACCCAAAAACCCACCTGATTTGAAGACACTACAAATCCTGCCGGTCCCCGACCAAAATAAAACTCAGTATTCAACCCAAAAATCCACCAGATTTGAGCACAGTGCAAATCCTGCCAATCCCCGAGAAAAATAAAACTCAGTCATCAACCCAAAAACCAACCAAATTTGAACACAGTGCAAATCTTTTCAGTCCCTAACCAAAATATAATTATATCGTCAACCCTAAAACCCGACAGATTTGAACACAATGCAAATCTTTCCAGTCCCTAAGCAAAATATAACTCAGTCATCAACCCAAAAACAAAAACCCACCTGATTTGAAGACACTACAAATCCTGCCGGTCCCCGACCAAAATAAAACTCAGTACTCAACCCAAAAATCCACCAGATTTGAGCACAGTGCAAATCCTGCCAATCCCCGAGAAAAATAAAACTCAGTCATCAAACCAAAAACCAACCAAATTTGAACACAGTGCAAATCTTTTCAGTCCCTAACCAAAATATAATTATATCGTCAACCCTAAAACCCGACAGATTTGAACACAATGCAAATCTTTCCAGTCCCTAAGCAAAATATAACTCAGTCATCAACCCAAAAACCCACCTGATTTGAAGACACTACAAATCCTGCCGATCCCCGACCAAAATAAAACTCAGTACTCAACCCAAAAACCAACCAGATTTGAACACAGTGCAAATCTTTTCAGTCCCTAACTAAAATATAATTAAATCGTCAACCTTAAAACCCACCAGATTTGAACACATTGCAAATCTTTCCAGTCCCTAAGCAAAATATAACTCAGTCATCAACCCAAAAATCCACCAGATTTGAGCACAATGCAAATCCTGCCAATCCCCGACTAAAATATAACTCAGTCATCAACCCAAAAACCCACCAGATTTTAGCACTGTGCAAATCCTGCCAGTCCCCAACCAAAATATAACGCAGTCATCAACCCAAAAACCCACCAGGTTTTAGCACAGTGCAAATCCTGCCAATTCCCGACTAAAATATAACTCAGTCATCAACCCCAAAACCCACCTGATTTGAAGACACTGCAAATCCTGCCGATCCCCGACCAAAATAAAACTCAGTACTCAACCCAAAAATCCACCAGATTTGAGCACAGTGCAAATCCTGCCAATCCCCGACCAAAATATAACTAAGTCATAAACTATTAAATTCCTTTCATGTCCAGCATAACCGTATGTAACAGTGGTACAGTGGCATCTCATTCTTTACCCACACGCGTCCAGCTTGCTTGTACGCGAATCATAATGTTTAACCTTATGGCCCAAATGGCTCAATCTGTGAGCCAATGTCTCATTTTGGTGACCAAATGGCTCGATCTTGCGAGCCGGGTATCTCATTATTTACCATATGGCTCAGTCTTGCGAGCCAAGTATCTCATTATTGACCAAATGGCTCAATCTTGCGAGCCAAAATGATCGTCACTCGTACGGTCGAAATTATCGATACTTAGAGATCAAAGAGAGAACACACGGCAGGAACTAGCATATGCTAGTCATCTCCTTAAGTGTTCTGTTTTCAAGAAAAGACAGCAGAGGTTCGATCTTTATGCTCACGAACTTGTTTTGTTTTGTCTGCTGCACAAAATACGTGTTTTATTAGCGGCAACACGATATTCACCGTAAAACGGTAATTTACCGTACAAAATACTCGTCGGTAATTTACCATACAAAATACTCGTAATTTCACCGTGCTGTATTAGCGGCAGCACGCTTTAAAGCGCTATCTTGCTCCCCAGCAAGCTAAAGTGCATTCTTTTAGATTATTTGATTATTCAACCTTAAACCTTGCACCGGACGCCTTCCTTGCGTCTCATTTGTAGAACTACAAGCCTAAGATCTAACTGATTGCGTCGACTGGTCGATAGTCAGAATAGATCTGATTGGATTTGCATCCAGTCGTAGTGGATATCAGAGAAATATTAGACCACAACAGACCGGCACCTCAACCGGCCTGCAGCTAAAGCTCCCGTTGCGCTTCCTTGCCTTTGGATTGAATCAGCTCAACAGCCAGTTTCAGAAGGAAATTAACAGATTAACAGTCGCAAGCTTGTTGAAGCTTGCAAAAGAAGAAGACAATGGTAAAAGCACACTTTACGAAAAAACAATCCGACAGCAGATCATCGGCCGACTCGACCACGGACGGCGATCGATAGTTCTCTGATCCGATTACATAACAAAGACCAAAACGGACAAGCCATTAATCTTTAATAGAAGCCCATTGCATCGGACACGCCGATAGCAATCCACACATTCAAGAACCGCATTGCAAGTTCCCCGGATTACATTTATTTCCGCGTCTACACTCCACGACGCCCATCATTTGATTGTGCTAAGCACCACAAACGATAGCTGTCTTACACCTTTTCGTCTACACAACAACGTCAATTGCGTCCACAAGGCAAAGCAATTGAAAGACAAACAAAGAAGACAAAGACGACAACAATGCCTACCGTTCCGATTGCTGGGAGAACAAGAAGCAGGTCGACAGGACGAAGCAGATCGACAGGACGATTCCAAACACTCCAACCTGGGAGCGCAGCAACCACACCTCGGCTCCCCACAGCAGACATGGCACCCGATCAACAGAATAATCCAAGCCAAGAGGAGGAAGAGGACACATCTATCGCGGACCTCTTCCCATCGTTTGACCGACCACTAGCCACCTTCTTGCATGAAATCTTTGACATACCAAGGGAACGAAATGATGCCCTGTGTGAGGCTCTCATTGCTGGAAGGCTCAGGACATGGCTAGCCTTCTTGTACATCGAGAACATTGGCGATCTAGCTTTCCTCGAAGGGGGCGTAAGAACACCAATTTATCGACATGTACAGATGTCCATACAGCAAGTCATTGACTTCGGCCAACATCTCACAGCACAAGGACTAGACTCAGAGGATAGAACCCATTATACCAAGCATGCCTTTCAGAGCTACTCTTTTAGTGCTGTCAGAGCCAGAAGAGCATCTGGAACGGATATTGGAATCACCAGCACGCTCAACAGCACCGGCACACCTCGACGACAACAGGAAAGATCCTCCAAGCCCATCGAACAGCTCAGATATGAATCCTGGACCAAGAAATCAAGGGATGAAACCACCTTTCCAACTCTGCAAAATGACGCAAGGTTTGAACGCTGGCTTGTCAAATTCAAGGCAAAGCTGGAAACATCTGACATAGATACTCATACATTCCTCGATCCAAACTGGCCTGATATACCACTCGTCGGGTATGAAAAAGCTCTTCATGACAAGCAATGTGCTTTCTTCTGGACTCTCGTCCTACATGCCCTCCAGAGTGATCTCTCCTACTCCTGCGTGCTCAGCCATACCTCCTCAAGGGATGGCAGACAAGCCTTCTTTGACTTTGTGTCATTGCATGACAGATCCAAATCCAAAGTATATGACACCTCCATTGTGATGCAACAACTATTGGACATTGATTTAAGGACATGGAAAGATACCAAGGTCAAGTTCATCACCCAGTGGTTTGCCCAGTTGGAACATCTCAACACACTACGCGATCCACAGAGGCCATTTGATTTTGATACTGTCAAAACGCACCTTTGCAAGGCCTGTAGTAGCAGCTTCCAGCTCAGTGAACAGTTCTACAAAGTTGATGATCCCCCTGCAGCACAGGATTTGATTAAGTTTAGACAGCATGAAGCCGTTGCTATCAGTGAATTGAAAAATACCCTCCTCCTTGAAGCAACCAGGCTGGATTCCCAAGCATCACTGTCCCAGCCTCGCAGTCGGACGTCTGTTAAGGCCAACACCCATGATTTCTCTTCTGTGACGCAGTCCACATACTCTGGCATAACTGATGACTCGGCATCATATTTACCTCCCATTGATTTTGATGGTGACTATCAGGACTACGCTGTTTACAAAGCTGGCAGAACCCCAGATCCAACCACAAGGTTACCTTCTGCTGTTTGGAAAACTCTCTCCAAACAAGGTATGAAACATTGGCTTGGCTTCACAGCTGATGACAAGAAGCGACTAGTTGCTTGCCTTCGCTCTGAGCTCCTTGATGCTGCACTGCCACCGGACCCCAATTCCAGCAAGCCAATCACACGCCGAGCTTATGAACACCTTACTGATGAACAGGTCCCTTCATCACCTGATGATGAGCAAGTCCTCTCACCTGATGAAGAAAGCTCCGCCAGATCCGCCTTTCATGCATCCCTTGGTGTATACAAGACATCTTCTCACGAAGATACCAGGCCCCTCAAGTCTTCTGTCTCTCCTGCACACCCAGCCCGATTCCTTGCAGATAACCCTAACATCCTTTACAAGAAAGAAGGCAATGTTTATGTCCCTGTCGGTCAGTCTTCCATGTCTGTGAAATTCCACCATTGGGCATCGCCGGACTGTGAATCTCATGTTTCACTGTCACACCCCATTGCCACATATCACTCCAGCAAAACTAATGTCTCCACACCCGGTTATGCTATGGTTGACAGAGGCGCAAATGGATGTATCATAGGACATGATGCATGTCTCATCTCCAAGGATATTCCACCAAGGTATGTCAATGTGACTGGTATCAACAATCATCAAATCCAGAACATTCCTATTGCTACATGTGGCGCATACTCTGTTTCCAACAGTGGTCCTGTCATCGTCATCTTTCATGAGTGTGCCTACACTGGACAACACCCATCCATCCTGTCTTCTCCTCAGATGGAAGCATACTTCTCGATTGTAGATGACACCTCGACGGGAGGCACCCAAGTCATCACCACCACCGATGGTTATGTCTTTCCACTCAGTATATGCCATGGATTGCCTTATCTTGCCATGCGCAAGTATACCAGTGAAGAATTTGCTCATCTTCCTCATGTTGTCATGACCAGTGATCAGCATTGGGACCCATCTATACTAGATCGCGCATATACCCCCCAGGATGATACCTTCATTCAGAAATACCGGCCTCTCGCCACATCACTCCCATATCAAGATTATGATGAATTTGGCTCCCTCAGGGATATCAACATGGGTTCGTCTCCTGAGATTGCATC